>CM076580.1:1701312308-1701622386 GCA_034641835.2 Pinus albicaulis | reverse complement strand
CGTACTTCAGGATCAAGAGCTTGAACTTGAAGTTTCCGATGTGTATTTCATCACTAGGTTGTCACGTATGGGCGTAGTCCCTATCTTAACCAGTACTCGGCATTATAGAGAAAGCATGGCAATGGTCATTGATAGGGTGTGCCATGGGGCATGAAAAGGATCAGGGAGCGGCAAAGTGCATATCCAGACTGTTCCTGATTTGGCACTAAGGGTAGTGCTGCACATCATCACGCGAGCTGCAGGATCGCAGGCACTTCACGAGGCCACGAAGACACAACTCCTTCTTGCTTCAGAATGTATGAACCCTACCATCTTCAACTGGTTCGAGGCTGTGATATCAACATCAAATGGCAGCTCACAAAGTGCAAGAAGACCAAACTCAAGAAGTTTGGGTATGGTTCGATCCTAGTATCATTCTTCTTGGAACAATTACCTATATTTCAGCGTCAAGAGTTTATAGTCCCTGATCCACCACCTACCGAGCCATGGATGGCCCGATGGGTGACACTGATGCCCAAAGTAGGGGCTGGCCAATAGATTTCTTGGAGGCCAGAGGTTTTTTATTAGCTCCGAAGAAAATTGATTATCATGGAGGATTGGCCCTACGCCAGCATAGACTTCACCGGAGACCCAGACCTCCCACTCGCGGAGGGAGAGGATTGGGACGAAGAACTTGGTAAGACTAATTTTTCATTTTCATGAGTTTATAATTTTTTTGATATATATGCATGTTCTGACAGTTATTCTTATATGTATTTAGATGTTGGCCCACAGCGTCCTGCAGGCATGTCGCCGGTAGCAAGGTGGGTCCCTCGCGACTTTGATCCTCATGGTGAGGGTGGCGAGGAGGAGATAGTGCAGAATCTCGAGGGGATTTCCCATGGGATCCTCGACTATGCTCGCTTGGATGATGTGCCTCGGGCCTATCAGAGGCATACTGTATGGGTACCAAGTCGTATCCACTGCTTTTTGAGGCGGTTGGTACGGGCAGTGACGTGCTATCATGAGCACCACGCCGATTAGGCACCTAGGCTTTGTTTCTGCACATTTTTTAGAGGCATGTTGTCTCACGATGTAACTGAAACAAACATATATTATTTTTTGTGGGCTTTATGATGCACACGTTGCAAACAAATGATATATATATATACACATCTATTTTCTACATGGGTCTCTGTACATATGATGATGTTCTTATAAATTGCGCAAATGTCTATCTAGCACAATGTTAGCTATTGCATCCGTTAATGTATTCATTCGTCTTGGTATATGTCGATATGTAATGAAATCAAAATGTCTTTCAAGTAAACTAATATGCAAATAAAATCTCAAAATTCATGGGTTTTGAACCAAATAATGGCCATTCAGTTGAAGAAGAACAAGTTGTGAATCCAACTTGACAAGAAATGCGCGTATGCCGAGGTTGACTGCCTCGGTTAATAGTTCCAAAACTGCACTATATTCAACAACATTGTTTGTAGCTGGCCCCAGATAAATACCTTGTAAGTTAATCAACTCACCAACAGGATCACAAATTATCCAGGTTGCCGAAGACAAGTTCCTGTTACTGCGGGAAGCACCATCCGCGAAACCGACATAAGGGGAAGTAGACATTTTCATAGCAAACGAGACCCAATAAGCAGAAAAAATCTCACAAAGCACATCAAACCAAAGCATGCACACAAAATGAAAATAATCACCTATGTACACATATCACGCGTGAATGATTCAAGCATAATATTTTTTCAGATACAACCCATTTTTGGGCTACGATAAAGGACAACCTTCATAGTCAATAAGCTCATAAGCCCCATTTTGTAACACACGTTTGATAATGTAGGGCCCATGCCACATGGGTTGGAATTTTCCTACTCCCAACTTGTCATGAGCTTGGTCATATAGAAGAACGAAATCGCCTTCGATGAAAGAACGAGGAGAAACTGATTGGTCAAAATGGGCTTTGACTCGCTTCTTCTGTGCTTCGATGACCAAGGTAGCTAAGCGATGAGTTTCTTCCAATCTCTCTAAATAGAGGAGACGTTCTTCTTCAGGCGAAGTATCAAGAAGTAATTCCACAGCTAATTTTAGTGAAGGGATTTCACATTCAATCGGAAGCGTGGCTTCCAAACCGTATACCAACTGGAATGGGGTAAATCCGGTTGCATTGTTGATTGACGTTCGGTAAGCCCATAGAGCTGAGAACAACATGAGATTCCATTTTGATTTGTGGATCTCGATTTTTCTTTGAATCATTGTAACAAGGACCTTGTTTACAGCTTCAACTTGGCCATTAGTTTGAGGATAGTAAGGCATTGAGCTGTCATGATGCAGACGCAAATTAGATGTCAGCTCTGCCATCATATAATCTCGAAAATGAGAACCATGATCAATGACGATGGCTTGAGGGACACCAAATCGAGCAATAACATGATTGAATATGAATTGTGTCACTGTCTTACCATCCACAGCCAGTGTAGGCATTACTTCGGCCAATTTCGTAAAATAATCGACGGCGACGATAATATAGGCATGCCCCCCGGCCGAACGAGGGTTACACGTCATAAAATATATGCCCCATTTGGAAAAATGGCGAACGATAATGACAGGGTGTAATGGAACAGGCAGCACACGCATCTTGCGTTGATAAATATGGCACGCATGGCATTTACGTACTGCAACAAGTCAATCTTTAAAAATATATGGCCAGAAATAGCCAACACGAAGGATCTTCTGTGGAGTGGCATAACCAGACATGTGACCACTGCAAGCGCCACTCTGGCAGTCATTTAAAACCTTCGGCGCTTCCTCAAAGGTCAGACATCAGCGAAGTATAGAATCGACTCTGACACGATAAAGGTTATCTCCAACAATACGATAAGGTTGTGATTGATGTTGAATGCGGCATCGGGCATCTTTCATTAGCTCAGACCTGAAAGTAGACGTTTGGAGGTACATGGTGATATCACCATACCATGGATTGAGGGTGCTGATCAGGAACAGAGTTTCATCCGGAATATGATCCTTAGAGGAAGAAGGAGCAGAGTCGGCGGGGAGAGAACAAATCAAATCAGCGAAAACAAGTGATTTCCTGAATTTGGCAGTAGTGAACTCAAAATCAAACTCTTGGAGGATGACGATCCACTTCAAGTATTTTCCCCCCAATAACTGCCGAGACAGAATATAAGTCATGGGGTTACAATCAGAAATCACGGTCACCGTGCGTAAAAGAATGTAATGACGAAAATGTTGGACGGCCTGGACCACAACCAATGCTAACTTCTCAACATATGCATAACGTGTTTCAGGGTCAAGAAGGTTCTGAGACAAGTAGTAAATGACATGTTCATTACCGTCATCATCATCTTGAACCAATACCATGGCGATCATACTGAAGGCGGAAACTAGGTAGAGGGTGAAATCACGATGATAATTCAGAGGACGCAATAGAGGAGCGTTGACTAGAAACGTCTTAAGTCTATCAAAAGACTGTTGAGCAATCTCATCCCAACAGAAAGGGATGTCTTGCTTTAAAAGTCGTGTAAATCCTTTGGCTACTTCAGCGTAGTTCGGGATGAAACGACGAAGGAAATTGGCTTTCCCTTGGAGACTTTGGAGCTGGTGTAATGAGGACGGGGAGGGGAGATTGACAATAGCCTCAACCTTAAGAGGGTCAAGGTGAATTCCATCTTTAGATACAATACACCCTAAGAGTCTCCCGGAGTCGATGCAGAAGACGCATTTATGCGGTTGAACCTAATATTGTAGTGTCTACAACGAAGAAAGATTTGATGGAGATGTTCCGGGTGATCTTTCCGCGCAGCTAAATGAGCTGGAAGGTCATCCAGGTATGGTTGGACAATATGTTGAATATCATGAAAAGCATAGGACATCGCGCGCTAGAACGTGGCCCCAGCATTCTTCAAGCCGAAGGGGATTTTCTTGTACGCAAACGTTCCCCATGGATAGATACAATAGTTCTTGTGTTGATCCAACGGGAGAATGTCAATCTGGTTATAGCCAAAAAAACCGTCCATAAGGGAGAATATTTCACTCCCCGCACAATCGTCAATGATCTGATCGATAAATGGGGTGGGATAGTTATCCTTAGGACAGGCCCGATTGATATCACGATAATAAACACAAACACGAATGGCGCCCTGCTTCTTATCCACAGAAACAATATTAGAAACCCATTTAGTCAGGGGAATCAGATAAATGAAACCCGCTTTAAGAAGTTTTTCAACTTCAGCTTTGATAGCGGCGAATTTTCAAGGATGCACGGGACGAAGACGCTGGCGAACAGGCTTCGCACCTGGGTAGGTGGAAATCTCGTGCACCATAATACTAGGGTCGATTCTAGGCATTTCTTCATAAGACTAGGTGAAAACATCATGAAATTCGCGAAAGAGACAAGTGTACACTTGGACTTTCTCGGAAGAGTAAGTGACTCCCACATGGATGTTCTTCACGATCCTCGGTTTAACAGAGATGTCAATAGGCATCGTTTGAGTAATGTTACCCAAATTAGCTTCCCCAAAGACTTCATGAGTCAAAATGGGCGTCTGAAGTGGCGGAGAAGGAACTTGGGACGTGAAGCGCTCAAGACAGTTAGACATGGCCCCGAGGCAAGGCATGAATGAGGAACGATGATGCCCATCGCTCCATGGCAGATCCTCGAGAGACATGGTTTCCATGATAGCCTCGTTGGATGGAAACACTTATTTCAAAGGATCAGGTGAATCCGCATCACCGATCCAGGAGGATTGAGAATACACGTCGAGAGAAATGCTCAAAGGAGCAACTTCAGGAGGGGGGGAATCAGAAGCAGATGTAAGCTCACAATAATTGATCTCGATGGAACTGAGCGACATCGAATCTCCAAAAGAATCAACCTGTTCACGTGAAGGAACAATCCAAGGGTCATCTGACCGAGAGACCATATTGAATTGAACGGTATTCGGTGGCGGAAGGGGAAAAATACCCATGAGAGCGGGATCTTTGAAAAGACCCGACCCTATACTATCAGGGGGATTGGGAATTTTATCCACGTATGGCATGTTATTCTCAGAAGATGAGGTAAAGAATGACAATTGATCAATAGTAATAATTTTTCCCTCATGTGGAAATTTCAGAATTCGGAAGAGGGTGGACGGAACGTACAGCATAGCGTGAGTCCAACTACGACCGATTAGAATATTGTAGTTGAGTTTGGAATTAACGACTTCTACTTCAACGTTGACTATCTTTCCTTTCTATATAATCGGCAAGCTAGCGAGAACACCCAAGGGTTTTGATTCCCTTCCATCAAATGCCGCAAGGGCATTGGGTGACGAATTGAGGGCTAAAGAGCCAATAGCCTTCCAGCAAGCATATGACATGACGTAGGTAGATGCACCTTCATCCACTATAGCCCTATGAATGTTGATACTGTTGATACCGACTTGTATAACAAGTGCAATCTGGTGTGGAAGTCGGGGGATGAAATTCTCTAAATCGAAGGAGAGAAGGCTAGAATCAGTGGGGTCAATCCCGCCGATTGCAGATAATAACGCTTTCCATTGAGACGGACAACTCTGGAGAACTTCTAACGTGGACATTATGGAAGGCACCTGTGCCAAATTCTCAACAATACTGTAATGCTAAGCAACATGGGCGTTAGGATTATAAGAAGATTTCCGGAGAACACCTTCAAAAGGTAGTCGTACAACAAGTTCAGCACTGGGCCTTTCAATTTCAAGGGGACCAGAGGCAAGTGGGGGAGGAAGACCATCAACGACCTCTTTCCCAGCTGCCTGGTGTGATCTGGCATAATCCTTCGACCGAGTAACGATGGAAACAAGTGCAGAACCGTTCATCATGAAAACTTGAGAGCTAAACGACGCAGATGGTGGCAGTTGCTTGACCATCTGGCTCTATCGAGATGGGAAAGGTTTTTTAAGGACTGCCAAAGTTCCCTTAGCGCCTTTGAGTAGTTGAATAACCTCGGATCGTCTAGGAAAATCTTTAGTGTAGTGGTCCTCATCACAAATCATACAGGGATACTTCAGCTTTCGCTGTGAACCACCATCAACACGAGGTTTAGATGATTCTGGTTTTGGGGCATTGGATTTGGCCTTGCCTTTTCCCTTATTTTTCCCTTTGGAGGTCTTGTCTGCAAGATTGGCCTGAACGGCGTTGACCTCTGCGGTTTTACTAGAATCTAGGGTAGCCCGAGGAGCAGAATTATTGGAAGAATTTGATTTTTGCTTCCCATTGGAAGAATTACGTGAAGTCTGAGATACGAAACCAATAACACCATCAACTGATGGGGTAGTCGGTGCTTTAGAGGTCCCAGGACGTGGAGCTTTATTCAAGATGCCGTACAAAATGCCTGATTGAGAGTACACTAAATCAAGGTACTGGGAACGAGAGATGGCTTGTTCCTCGGCTACACATGCCCCCATGGCGATGTCTTTCGCAATATTATTGAAAAAAGAGGTAGTGAACCAATGAGTAAGAAGTTGATCAGGAATTTCAAACTTGATCAAATGACGACGCCGTCTCCATTCATGAATGTGGTCCGAGATATGGGTAGCTCGGTCTTGTTTCAAGGATATGAGGAGATGTGTCCCGAATTCATAACTAACCGGCAACTGGAAATGAGTAAGGAATGTTATAGAAAGAGTATTGAAATCTTGAAAATTTCCATGAGGAAGTTCGATATACCACTTAACAGCATCTCTGGTAAGAGTGCACTGGAAGAGATGGAATCGAACAAAATCGTCCACCCAAGAATTAGAAGAACACCATAAATGGTATGTCATGATGTGAGCTTGGGGGTCTTCTCCAGACTTTCCCTAAAACTTGGGACAATCACGAGGAACCTTCGTTGGAACCGGAGGCCAAAAATTATTATGAAGAATGGGATCATTTGTCAATTTGGACACATCTGGTAACTCCAACGTAGCGAGAAAAGGTAATTGAGGGTTAAAAGGCATAGCAGGTCCTCGATAAGGACCCATACCCATACTCCATCCTGGTTGAGTGTAACTCTTCCCCCATTGGTTTTGTCCCAGAGGATTTTGACCATAAGGGGTATACGTCGGATAATTCAGTTGATATGGTGGCTGAGGACCAGGATACGGGGGTTAAAAACTGGGATACTGATTCTGAGTATACGAGGGTCCCTATTGAGAAGCATAAGGATTTTTCTATGGAGTATAAGTATAGCCTAGAGGTTGAGGGTGATAATTATGACCTTGAGTCGGGTTGTAAACCGGTCAATATTGACCTTGAGTAAAATAACCGCCTTGGGGTTGAACAGGTTGCTGATAAGTGGGGCCCTGTTGAGCTGGATATGTCGGGTGCAAAAATTTATTTGGCTACGGCGTTGAGTAGAGTCGTGGCTGGGTAGGGTAAATAAGTTGTGCAGGTTGGCCCGGCTGAGTAGGTTGAGCTGACTAATGAGGGCCACCAGGTTGCCCTAGTTGAGCGGGTTGGCCTAATGGCTGTGGTGGGCCAGGTTGTGCCTGATAAACAGGTTGAACTGGAGCAGGACCATAAGATGGCCCTGGTTGTGCAACATTTGAACTAATCGGAAGATAAGGTTGTTGAGGTTACACCAACGGCTGAGATGGATGAATCTGCCCCCCAGGACCGTATGAAGGTCCGAGTTGATATACCGGTTGCCCAGCTGGTCCTTTAGGTTGCCCTGGCTGGATCACAGGCTGGGCTTGTAAAGGTTGACCTTGAGGATTGTAAGGCTGCCCTTGCACTCCGTAAAAAAATCCTTGCTGGACCGAAGGTTGTCCCTATAAGGGTTTCCCTTGTGGTTCATACGGATACCCTTGCTAAACCGAAGGTTCTCCATGAAAGGGTTGTCCTTGTGGGTCATGAGCATACCCCTACTGAACCGAAGGTTGTCCCTAAAAGGGTTGTCCTTATTGGTTAGAGGGTTGTGTAGGCAAGGTAGGTATAACACCGAAGAGAAAATGATAAGCCTCAGGAGCAGGCAAGTAGATGGGGTTGCCTTGCTTGTCATACTGAAACAAAAGTGAATAAATCGGGGTACCGTCCACTCCATAGTGAGAAAATAAAACCTATAAGGATCCTGAGGGGATTGATAAGTTTGGGAGTTCTGCTGCTGAACAACCAGCCGATACTCCTCAAACGAAAGGTCATCAGGGATTTCCATGGAAATCGAGGTTTCTACCGAAGTTGAAACTCCTGATGACTGAGCAATGACAACTGGTCCCAAGGCAGCCACACAGACAGTGGGCCTAGTGGGAACAAACGTGACAAAAGGCATCGACGACGAGATGGGTGTCGTCAGCAACATACCCAAGGATGGAAGAACCAGACCCCTTCGTGGAGTTGATGTTTCCATGGAGGAAATACTGGCCATAATCTAACCCAAAGACCTATATCCGGTTGGAAGCGACATCGATGGTGAAGATTGAGTAGGCTCTTGCTAGATGTCTTCCGGGAAAATTTGGTGTTGTTCATCAGAAACTGGAATACCCTCACTACCATTAGGACCAGAAAAATCCTTGTCTAAATCCAACGTAAGATCTTGCAAAAGAGTACGGGGGCTAGGAGGTATGATAGCAGCCAAAAATGGTGATCCCGATGTAAGGGGGGAAATGTTCCCCAACCCCAAATCTAAACCAAGCATTGGAAAGAGGCCAATGTAACTCAACTGGTTCTCCAAAGGGATACTCTGACGGGATGATGGGATGTTGGAACTCAGTAGACCCAGAGACGTATGAGGTTTCAGATGAATCATCCAAGAAAGGACTGCCAGTAGATGAAACTGATGGTTCCGCCACTGTGACTGTAACACACCAGAAAAGGGGAAAAAGATAAAAAACGAAGACACTTGGATCAAAACCAAGGTAAACAAAGACAGGCCAAGTAATCAATCTTTAATGGGCGTGTAATCGTAGGTAGTTTATTTTACCACATCGAAACCAAAATTTTGTTATTTCACGTTTTAAGAGTCAAGAAAAAGTCAAAGATGAATCTAGTCTCTTTCAATTTTAAGCGAGCGTGAAAGGACAAGTGCTCGATGACCGTTTCAAGTTTATGGAGTCAATAAAGATCAAAAATTACTTCTTAGGTAGTCTAGGTAAAAGAGTGTACCAAGTTCCCATGAACTGCCATATACACCTTGGTTATAAAATGAAAGAAGAATCAACCAAGGACTTGATGTACGTGCAGGTGGTCTCCCCGAATGTTGTGTTCAGTGTATCACGGTTACAAGGCGACAGACTCGGCTTCCTACTGATAAAAGGATTGCAACCTATAGGGGTCTCCCTTTATATACTCGATGATACGGGGAGCACAAGTACGTACTAGCATTGTCTGAAGCTAGATGGTGAGCGACAGCTGCTAGATTTTAAGACGCCAGAACACGTATCTAACTTAGACCACTAAATTATTCGTTAAGTTTCAATGTTCCCTTAGGTTAATTGAATAAATTTTAAGTTGATCTTGTATTTATGTTTCAATTCCAAGGTCCTACCGAATGTTGGATCTTTCAAAACCCTGAATTCAAGCTACATGCCATAAAATACCATTCCATTTAATGAAGAGCTATCTACGAGAAGGTTAGGAATTTCAAGCAATAGTAAATAATGAGAACACACAGAAGTATTCACTATAGAACTTGATGCAAACTAATGAGAATGAGAAAGCTTTCCTAGAATGCCCAACGCTAGTTATGCGAAATATTTTCCAATTCTATGATGCAAACAAAAAATGCAAGAAAAAAATATTTATTTTTGATTTTTTCAATGTAATAGAGAAAACATTGCACTAAATAACATGAAAAATGAATCTTCACACTAGTTCAAGAATGCTAATGCAAGAGTTGAATCCAAAAAATTGAATCAACTCACAAGCCAACAAAACAAAGACTCAAACCAATGTCACAATCTCTCAAATCGAAGAAAGATGTCAAAATGGACCCATACAAGCAATGTGAGCTATGCTTCGAGCGACAGGAAGCAAAATTGAATGAAAGAGACAAGACTCACTCAAGACTCATTTCACCAAAAGCAACCACTCAAAATGGGTCCAAGGAGCTTAATGCAATCAAGCAAATAACGAAGGTGACCGCGAAGTAAGAGACCTAAACTCCTACAGGTGGCTCAGCATGTCAAAGCACTAGAAAACCCTAAAACCATGATGCTGAAAGAAATGGACAAATAACCAAAGGGATAATGCTGATCACAGTCACAAAAAAAACCAAAGCATTCAAATAAAGTCAAGAAAACACCCAGAGACACCAGAATGGACCAAAAACTCCAAAACAAGGGAAAACCTAGCACCTACAAGAATTGGCGCGACTGTTTGGCAACAATCTGCACCAGATAGGGGATGGCGCGGGTGATAAACTGGAAACTCGTGCCAGTGGGTGCGACTGTCACGCTAGAAATCGCGCCAATCAATCCAACCTTGAAAAGATGAAAAATTGGAAAAATAGAGGTCAAAACTGATCCTCTAGGGCTGAACAGGGGCCTAAGACTCAACAAAACAATCCAGAAAAGGCAAGATAAGCAATCAAAGACCAAGAAGAAGATCTAATAGATGAAAGAAAAACTCGCACTGATCCCCACTAGAGTCGCCAATGTAATGTTCCAAAAGTAGCACAAACCTAGTTGAAACATTAATTTTGAATATTTCAGATAGGAGGATAATAAAATAGGCAAGGAGACCCATTCATGAATAAATATCAATAAACACCCTCATGAAATGAAAGAGAAGCATCGTTAGAGCTAGTCTTGCACACCCATGTGTGAAAAGGGATAATTGCAAAGAGGCTAGTTCATGTTGACCAAATAAAACTACGTAATATATGGACGTGTGGCTTGCTTGGGAAGCCAACGCAATTTCTTAAGGGGGAAGAAACCATTATGTGTGGGGTCCATGGCTAAGGAGCCTTCATTGGCATAAAAGGAGGAAAAAGAAACCATTTTCTCATTCATGGATATTCTGAATTGCTTGCTCTCTTCAATTGCTTAACTGAGATAGCTGTGTTTTTTAGCACAAGGGAACTCCTGTTTAGGATTCCCTCCTTCTTGAGAAGCCTCTTGAAGGTTTTTTATTCAGCTCCTCCACATTATAGTTCAAGGCCAAAGAATTTCCCTTCAGGACAGCGTTTTCAGTAGTGCAGGAAACATTGTGTTGCTGGGTTGCAGTGGCGAATTCCATAGCATCACTTCCGAAGCTCTGATTTTAGAGGAGAGAGCTTCTTCACATTTGGAGGCTAGTAGAGGATATTTTAGATCCATTTTCCATATCTTTGCATCATGCACAACTCCTCTCATCATTCACAGCGCAGTCCCTTCCTTTGACTGCGTTATTTCTAAGCAGAATTGCAGTGGGGTTTGCACCACTAGTTTGGAGGGAAAGATCTTCAGGGATTGGATCAGCCTTTCCCTTGAAAGATCCATTGGAGGAGATCTATTCAGAGTATGCAACATCTTCAGCCATCTCCATCCATATTCTGATTTGCAGTGCTATTCCAGTTTAGAGCCAACAACTCTGGCATTTTTCCTTTTTGTACATTTCAGCCAATCCTTCCAAGGATTGATGTATTATTTATTTAAGGGGTTGAGATCTTGCTCCCCCATCTTTCTTTTAGCTTTATACTTCCATATCCATGTATTGACATTATATATGCAACAGTACCATCTATTGACTATGCAGTTTTAGTCACAAGCATCCTTGTGTAGCTGTATTTTGATATGTTTCCATATGTATGCCATTGAGGGGTTCTTTGCTCAGCTTGAGTGAGTGATTCCTCATGTATTTGTATATTTCCTTGCTGCTACATATATTCAGTGATTATTTATGGCTTCATGCATATTTTCTATCTCATATAACGTTTTTATTCTAGTACATGATCATTGTTGATGCAACCCTCTTCATTGGGCATTTTCTGAAGATAAATAGGCAAAGGAGACTTGTCTTAAGCTCATAGAGACATTTGTTTTGATCCCACTCTTGGATTTAGGCTCTAAATAGATATATTAAAAGTATCCCAGACCAAGGATCAAATCTTGTTGCCTCCATTCCTGGGAAATGCGTTTTCGAGGCTTGGGTTGCTAGCCATTCCTACTAGGAAATTTCACATATCTGTAGACAGAGTCTGCAAAGGGCCAGCAAGCCTCCAGATCTCACCCTTATTTAGAAGGTGAAATATCCGGTAAATTCCCTCGCAGTCCATCTCTGGCACAAACTTGTGATATTTCTGAAAAAGGAATATTATAGTGGTATCAAAGCATCTTTCTTGGCTCAGCCTGTGGCTTTCAAATCCCAAGAAAGAAAGAGAAAAAAAAATGAAGAGGATGAGATTGATATCATCCATTTTTGAAAAGAAGAAGAACCTCCCCACGGAGGAAGAGCATATAGAAAAGGAAGACCCCTGCACTTCCTATTCTCATCTAGAAGGAGATAAGAAGGACAGTAGGAGAGAGACTCCATCTCTTGGGAGAAGGAAGGAGGATAAGCTCACAAGGCTTCTTCCTAAATCTGTTTGAAGAATTCATGGAGATCTCAAGGAGACAAGGGAGGAGATGGATGAAGCATCTCCAAATGACTTTGATTCCAGGACAAACTCTAGAGTTGCACATAGTGGGGTTGATCATGCAGCCACACACTATGATGACCAGCACAGTCCTATGTCTAGAAATGACATAACTGAGATGAGAGAAGAAGAAGGAGTGACCAAGGAGAGGAAGTAGCAGCATGATAGATCCATTCTCTCAAATTTTGTTGGGTCACTTACAGTTTCAGCTAGAGCTTGGGTGGAGGGGCTAGACTCTATTTTCAGCAACACAAAATTTCTGAAGAAGAATCAACCACATTTGCAGTGCTTCACTGGAGAGGTAAAGCTTACACCTGGTGGAATTTTGAATCCTTTCCTTTTAAAAATGCACATGTTTTATCTCATGCATTAGTTAAGAGATTTGATGGGAGGATTCATAAAACACATGTGGAGGAACACACTCAAAACAGAACCCTACATGTGATGGATGAAACTTGGGACTCCACTCTACTTCATACAACCATAAGGGAGGCTAGGACCTTACACCATACCTTGCTGGAGGAAATATTTTCATCATATGCATTTGAGCAGGGAAGAATGAGGGTCTCTTTCCCAAAGGAGGACCCCATTATTGGGATGTTGCCCACCCATGAGGAGGAGGTTGGGGGCAACAGCACTAGCACAACTAGAGAGTATCTAGTACCTCATGCAAAGGAAGGTGGAGCATTTTCTCCAAGTGGAGGGATTCTTGAATCATTGCAAGAGGGACCCTAGGATCTCATGTATAGAGATCAAGGCACAACACATGATCCATCTGTGCCATCGATGAGGAGGTGGGGAAACTTGGGGACACAAGGAGAAGGTAAGGGGAAGAATTAGCATCGATTGATGAGAATTAATTACCCTTACTAATTTTTAGAGGTTGATGCCCCATGGAGGGAGACTGGATTGCGCAGTGAGGGCATGGACACATTTTCCCATTCATTTATACAGTCTGCCTTTGATGATGATGTCTCACTGCATGGAGACATTCTACCAAGGAGACCACTAGATCAGCAGAGGAGAAGGGATTCTTTACATTTTGGGGCACCACTCATTGACTTCGTAGAGGTGGAGACCTTGGGAGAGCTTGATACATCTCAGGGAGATTCGGGTAGCTGCAGGAAGAAGAGGAGTTTTCTCTCATCATCACTATTTCCCACTCCCATTTCAGGTTCTACTCTGAGGCAGAAACATCAGAGGGAGGATGGAAATCTTCCCACTTATATCTTTGGCATGGGAGATGTCAAAGAAGGAAGTAGCCATATGACAGTGAGTCTACATGAGGGATCATCAGTGCTGTCATTATGGAGGATGGATCCACATTGGAGCTCCCAACTTTGGGTGGAGTATTCCAAGGATATTGCATGGTGTTAGATGACCAGATGCATGAGGAGGGGACACATCAGCACATGGGGAGATGCAGAAGTCATGCAGATGTAGGGGAGGCACATCCCTCTTTGGGAAAGCTAGCATAGCCATTAATTCTCTCCTTGAGGATGGGAGGAGGCATGTCCATGAGCTACTCCACTTACATGAGCAGAGTAGATGGTAAGAATGTTAGTCATATACATTCTGATTTTTATATTGCATGTGTACTTCCTTTGACCATCTTTTTGCGAGACATTGCTCCAAGAAGGGGCATTCCTTTTCCTAGGCTTATTGGGTCATTGGAGGCCATGAGCAGGGTTGATGAACATCCCCTAGGGAGACTTGGGGAAGAGCTATGTGTTGGAGGACATGCTCATTTTTCATCTTGCATTGTTCCTTTCCTCCAAACACATAAGGAGAATGGGGCAGCACACAGGTGGTTGGGAAACCACAATATTTTACATTCTCTATTTTATTTGGGAATAAAGATATGTTGGCTACACATGAGGAACCATAGCCCCACTCACTTGCTACACATGGCAGCCAGCATGATGCTTATCTTGGCTCCTTATGCTGCTACTCCTATTCTTATAAGGAGCATGATCAAGAGAGAGACACCTTGGTTGGGTGTGACCCTTGAGGGAGGAGGATCCCTCTATTTTTGCAGTGCATGCTCTAAGAGGAGCATGATAGTAGTGATGGCCACCATTCCAGGACAGTCATTATTTTATGAGGTGAGCCATATGATGGATATGATGCCATATGAGGATGACCACCAAGTCATCTCATGTGGAGATGTTTGGGCCAACATGATTTGCAGCGTTGGGGGAGAGGCCTTTGGAGGCCCAACCTTCATCTTTCCACTTAATGGCAGCCTTATTGCAGCCCAGGATCAGTAGACACCTTACACTTATCTTAAGTGGAGGGGAAAACAACATGGGGTAGACTATGTGGTCTACCATGAGTAGATTTTCATCCCACCTACTTTGCCAGAGCCAAAGGTGGATGACAGACTTCAGGAGTTGCCTAGTTGGGAGGTGACTCAATTTGCATGGCACATAGCTTGGGGATGGATGGACCATATGGGGATAATATTTTTCCCTGCACTACAAACTCCATACTCCGAGAGAACCTCTGGACATCACTCTGTTATCCTCTTGAGTATTTCACCATTGCATGATGACATCTTGGCAGCTGACTTACATACTTGGGAGGGACATTGTGAGGACTTTATTGATGAAATGGCACCTTGCCACTTAGAGGCAGGAATCATACATGGGTGCTACAGGGAAAGGAGGAGGAATAACTCAGTTCTAACCTCACACTTTCTTGAGGACAAGCAATCTTTGGGAGGGGAGGACTGTAATGTTCCCAAATTAGCACAAAGCTAATTGGAACATTAATTTTGGCTATTTCAGCTAGGAGGACAATAAAATGGCTAAGGATACCCATTCATGAATAAAATATCAATAATTTCCCTCATGAAATGAAAGAGAAGTGTCATTAGAGCTAGTCTTGCACACCCATGTGTGAAAAGGGATAATTGCAAAGAGGCTAGGTCATGTTGACCAAGTCAAAATACGCAATAGATGGAGGTGTGGCTTGCTTGGGAAGCCAACGCAATTTCTTAAGAAGGAAGAAACCATAATGTGTGGGGTCCATGGACAAGGAGCCTTCATTGGCATAAAAGGAGGAAAAAGCAACCATTTGCTCATTCATGGATATTTAGAATTGCTTGCTCTCTTCAGTTGCTTAACTGAGATAGCTCTGTTTTTTAGCACAAGGGAACTCCTGTTTAAGATTCCCTCCTTCTTGAGAAGCCTCTTGAAGGTTTTTTCTTCAGCTCCTCCACATTCTAGTTCAAGGCCAAAGCATTTTCCTTCAGGATAGTGTTTTCAGCAGTGCAGGAAACATTGTGTTGCTGGGTTGTAGTGGAGATTTACATAGCATCACTTCCGGAGCTCTGATTTTAGAGGAGAGAGCTTCTTTACATCCAGGAGGCCACTAGAGGATATTTCAGATCCATTTTCCATATCTTTGCATCAGGCACAACTCCTCTCATCATTCATAGTGCAGTCCCTTCCTTTGACTGCGTTATTTATGAGCAGAATTGCAGTGGGGTTTGCACCACTAGTTTGGAGGGAAAGATCTTCAGGGATTGGATCAGTCTTTCCCTTGAAAGATCTATTGGAGGATATCTATTCAGAGTATGCATCATCTTTAGCCATCTCCATCCATATTCTGAATTGCAGTGCTATTCCAGTTCAGAGCCAGCAACTCTGGCATTTTGCCTTTTTGTACATTTCAGCCAATCCTTCCAAGGATTGATGTATTATTTATTTTAGGGGTTGATATCTTTCTCCCCTATATTTCTTTGAGCTTTATACTTCCATATCCATGTATTGAAATTATATATGCAGCATTACCATCTATTGACTGCGCAGTTTTAGTCACAAGCATCCTTGTGTAGCTGTATTTTGATATTTTTCCATATGCATGCCATTGAGGGGCTCTTTGCTCAGCTTGAGTGAGTGATTCCTCAAGTATTTGTATATTTCCTTGCTACTACATATATTCAGTGACTACTTATGATTTCATGCACATTTTCTATCTCATATAACGTTGCTATGCTAGTACATGCTCATTGTTGATGCAGCCCTCTTCATTGGGCATTTTCTGAAGATAAACAGGAAAAGGAGACTTGTCTTAAGCTCATAGAGACATTTTTTTTGAGCCCACTCTTGGATTTTAGCTCTAAATATATATATTCAAAGGATCCCAGACTAGGGATCAAATCCTGTTGCCTCCATTCCTGGGAAATGCGTTTTACAAGCTCGGGTTGCTAGCCATTCCTACTAGGAAATTTCACATATCTATAGACAGAGTCTGCAAAGGGCCAGCAAGCCTTCAGAACTAACCCTTCTTTAGAAGATGACATATCTGGTAAATGCCCCTGCAGTCCATCTCTAGCACAAACTTGTGATATTTCTGAAAAAGGAATATTACAGCCAATTTGTTGGTGAGGTAAATCCCCTCTGTGGACAAAGGCGATCCCACTAGCCATAGATTTGGTCTAGCCACAAACGAGACACGCTATGACATCAATTCCTAGTTAAGAATGGACAAAGACTTGGTAGATCACTTACCGTAGGTCCCGCACTGTTGTGTCGTCTGAAAGAATGGCTGCATCCCGCTCCTGATTCGACAAATCACGATCTTCTCATTCTCACGCCCAAATACCTACACATACACAAGAAACGAAGACGATACACAACATACTATTTCACATTTCTAACTATCATTCAGTTGAATAATACTAAATCACATGCGTTAAACAAACATAACACAAAGATGGAATCAATATCGTAGTTGGGTATATTACATTAAAGAAGGAAGAGTAAAACCAGGCTTCAACGTTGCGATCTCCTCTAGTAGGGTTCCAGTAGAGCACGTCTCACAAAGCTCGTCGGGAATTCAAACGAGACTCTCTCTATGGGATCCTCCTTGGTTCAACCTTCTCTATAGCGATTACTCAACTATAATATCTCTTCTCCAAGTTCAGCTTCTTGGCTATATGTTCAGCTAGCTTTTGTAAAGGGAGAAGGCATGTTTATATAGAGGGAGAAGGATAGGTTAGGATCCCTATAATCGTGGGGGGAGTCCTATCCTCTAAGAATGTTCCATCAACCATTTCCTAAAGGAAGAGATTTGTGGCTTATCGAGTTTAACCACTTGTAATGAGTCATTCCTAAGGTGGTTAAAGGAAACTTCCGCCTGCAATTTGTTAAAAAAAATTCCAAAAAAGGCTGGTGCGGGCTTAACACAGGGACAGAGCGCCAACTGGCGCGGCCTCTAGTGAAAATTTTCCCCATTGGCGCAAGGGGTGAACTGGGTACCTGCGCCAATGCCAAAACATAGGTTTTTGAGTGCTTTCTTAGGAAATGTTCAACAGGAGAAATCATGTCCTTATGTAGAAGGATGCAAAGAATGTATTTGCAGAGTTTGACACTGCTCACAGGTCACGGGAAAGACCCTCCAATATGCGGGGCAAGGGATCGTAGGGACGGTGACAAAATGCTGTGTAACACAGGGAACTCTTAAATTCTCTAGATATTCACTTTCAGACAAAGAAAACAGTTAAGATAGAATTTCAGTAATAATTAAAGAGAAGGAAACTCCTAAGTTCTTCAATCAGACTTCAAATACCTTGAAAATGACTTTTAAGGATAGACCAAAGGATAGGGAAAACCATAAAATTCTTTAGCCTAAACTTGAGTAAGCAAACTTCAAAGAAAGCCTTGAGAACAACATTTCAAGCAGAACCTAAGGATAGGGCAAACCATAAACTTCTTTAACCAAAATCTAGTGAGTTAATCTCAAGGAAACAAACTAGGTGGAAATGGAGAGCAAGGAACTCCTAAGTTCTCCAATAAAACCCAACAGAGGAAAACATTTAAACAACAGAAAGCAGACATAGTTAAGGTGCCTCTAAAAAACTTGTCTTAATCTAAATTTTTTGCTGTTATAAGAGAAATTGATGCACAAAGTGGAAAACAAAAGGAAACAATAACAAGATTAGAGTAACATCACTATTTTTCAAAGGTCATGAATCCTGTAAATGTGCTTGCTTCATTGATATTCAGTCCAAAACAATTATAATGCTCCAAAGCCAAACTTCTTTACAACTCAAAATCTATGAGGTATTTAGCTCAACAAAAAACTAACCAACCAACAAAAACATGAAGCATCCATGCAGTATTTATTTGAAAAATGAGTAGGTGAACCTGTTACGTCCCTATATTACTAGTATAGTCCCTTATTGTTGTTAGTGTAACCCCCTTATTGTTATTGTTGTACCCCTGTAACCCCCATATTGTTATTATTGTGCCCTTAAATTATTATTGTTAGGTCGGCTAGGATTACATTATGGCCCCACTAGGATTACATTGTGGCCCCATGGACTCCGATATATAGAAAGGAGGTTTTGTAATTTGTATCATCCAAGAATTGTTCATTCATGTAATGTATTGGAGGTTTTCCCCTTGAAGTGGCTTATTTCTAAGGCGTTGATATCTCTTTTCTTCTATTTTTGGAGCTGGCTTCACAACATTTAGTATCAAAGCTTTGGATTCTAGGGTTTCGCTGCTCCAAACAGGTCATGGTGGTATTTTCACTATAAAAATTTTTCTACAAAGTTTCAAAAGCTGAAATTTTTAGGGTGCAAATTCGAAATCCCAAGGAACATCTTCACAAAATTTCAGATCTTGGTTCGCAATATTTTCGGAGATATGATCTGTGGAAGTTAGGTATTTTCTCAAGCTCCTCAATTTAATCTAAATAGGTCATCGTGGAATTTGCGCTATAACTTATTTTGCTAAGAAGTTTCAGAATCTGAAATTTTTAGGGCATGAAGTTGAAATCCCGAGGAAATTTGTCGCAAAATTTCAGAGCTTGGTTCACAACATTTTCTTAGATATGATCTATGGAAGGTAGTGCTTTTTCAGGCTCCTGAATTTCATCTCAAAGAGGTGATCGTGGGAAAATATTTATAACTCTCTCTCTGAGCATCGTATTGGAGTGAAGTAAATAGTGGTCGCAAGTACATAGACTGTAGTTTCTTTTCTATCAATTTCAGAGCTAAAAGACGGAACAATGACATGTGGCAAGTCGTACAATTTCGCTCTACTGAACCAATCCATAATTAGGTCATTGTGGGAGATTGGACATATCTTTGCCTTGGAGAATCCAAATCAAGTCAGACCTGTGGCATTTGAAAGATAATTAAGACGGCTACCTTAGTGCCAAATTTCAAATATTTAAGAGCCACAATCACAGAGATAATCCAATTTCAATATCGAGCTCCTCAAAAGCAAGAAAAAGGTGTGTATTTTTTTTTCCGAATTGCATAAGTCTTGTTTTAAGAATCAATTTGAATTGATTCCAAGGGCATATTGTAGAATAGATATCAGTATTGGGTATAACCTGAATGGTGGTATAACACTTCCTTCAATACTGCAGCAAAAATCACCCCATTTATGGCACTTTACGGATATCATCCACCATCCATCACATCATCTTTTAGATAAAATTTGAATGTTCAAGTAGTGGAAGATCACATCGAGCATCAACAAGAAGTTCTCCAACTCTTAAAGGATAACATGAATTTGGCACAAAATCGAATGAAAAAACAAGTAGATCAACATCGCAGTGAGAGAAGTTTTGATGTAGGAGATTGGGTATTTTTATGGCTACAACCATACAAACAAATGTCCCTCAAGCAAGATAAGAAGGATAATAAATTATCGCCAAATTACTATGGTCCTTACAAGGTGTTGCAAAAGATTGGTACTATGGCATACAAATTGGAGCTTCCTGCTTCTTCACAAGTGCATCCAATTTTCCATGTTTCATGCTTAAAGAAGGTTATAGGGGAAAATCTTCTAGTTCAAATAATATTTCTAGAACTTGATGAGTAAGGAAAAATCATATTGGAACCTGAAGCATTCATGGAAACAAGAACTCGACAGCTACAGAATCGATTAATTTCAGAGTATCTCATCAAGTGGGAGAACTTACCCACTGAAGATTCTACATGGGAGGATGAGAGTTTTATACAGAAGCACCTAGAGCTACTCAAGCATTGAGGACAACACTTTTTTGAAGGAGAGGGGCATGTTAGGTCCCTATATTACTAGTATAGTCCCTTATTGTTGTTAGTGTAACCCCCTTATTGTTATTATTTTACCCCTGTAACCTTGATAATGTTATTATTGTGCCCTTAAATTATTATTATTAGGTCAGCTAGGATTACATTTTGGCCCCATGGACCCCTATATACAGAAAGGAGGTTTTGTAATTTTTACCATCCAAGAATTGTTCATTCATGTAATGTATTGGAAGTTGCCCCCTCGAAGTGGCTTATTTCTAAGGCGTTGATATCTCTTTTATTTTATTTTTGGAGTTGGCTTCACAACAGATTCCTAGCTATGGTTTCAAATGTCATTTATTACATAATTAATGTATTTTGACCTTTGAGACCATGCAAGGTCCAAGGAAAAATATCTACGACTCATTCATTGTAATAATAACTCCTCACATAACTTCTAAGCTAACTTTGGAAAATGTTTGACTTTAAGGCTTCTAAATATATTTTTCAATAACTCCTGGTAAGGGCACAACTCCAAGGTACATGGGCGCAGCGCCAGTGCAAACGTGCATCACCAAGGTAGAAAAAATGGCCTATCTCGTAGCCAACTTTTGGAGTCCTTCTCGATGTCTAAATGAGCTCCATGATAGCTCATTACAAAGCCTGTCCTATCTAGTTTCCAGATATTTCTTCAATTTCCAAAATGGTTCCCATCTTCCCCATCAAAAATGACTCCTCCCAATACTAGTAAACACGTAGCACCAGGTTCAATAAGAGGGCAGAAAGGTGATTTTTTGGTGGTTTTTGGCCTTTTGGAGGGACCAGTTTTGCTCCAAATATCTTGAAACTTTCTAAGGTTGATGTGCTCATCACTAGTAACATGAATATGCTAACATATTTCCATTTGGATGGCCCAAAAAAGAGCACCGTGCTAGTGGCGTTGCGCGTTTAGTACATTTTCTGCACTAAACTATCAAAAATAAAAATTTGCACCAAGTGCGCCAATAATTGGAATTTTTTTTGCTGATAAAGGTTAGAGGCATGGTGAGATGCCTTAGCAATAATGTGTAACTTCCCCTTCTCCTTTTTCTTGGCTAGGTTTTCCTTCAATTTTTTCTTCAACTGCTTGATCTTGGCATCTTTCTCTTGGATGATCAGTCTTGACTTGTCATGGTCATCTAGGTCATCCAAGTCCACCAAGTAAAACTCTCTCTCTTTATCATGATGAAGGTCTTCCTCCATGTCATTTTCCTGCAATTAATCACTACTTGGGAACTCAAATGGACTATCAAGTTTATAACCTATGTCATCTACAAGACAAAGTTTTTCCCTTTCTCTTGTTGTAAATTGTTTTCATCCAGGTGTAGACAGTCTACATCATCAGTACTTTCTGCTGATAAATCTTCCAACACCTCTATAGAAGTGCTAAAATTTGTCCCATTTTTCCCACTTGCAGGTTTTGAACTGAGAATATAATCCTCCTTTGTGATCATTTCTTCTTGGCCTTTGTGCCTCAACACCACTATCTTCTCCTTCTGACATCTTTAAACTTTGTTTTGTGAAAACCCTAGGGTGCAAGTGAAATGAATGAGGGGAAGGGGATGAGATGACTAGCTTGAAAGATGAAGGGAATGTGTATGAATGAAGGGAATTAATGAAATGGAATGTGTGTAGGGACAAACTAGATGAATGAAAACCCTAAGTCAATGTAATTACCCTTTTTTTTACTAATATTTCTTTTAGGAGGATTAAACAAGGGTAAAAGAGTGATCACAAGTTTGTAATGAGGGTTTTCTTTAGGGTTACTCTTAAATTTATTTAAGGATGAAAAAATAGCTTAAAAAAAGGTAAAAATGTGTACTTACTTCTCTGAGGGCTATTTGGAAGAATTTGGCAAAATTTGGAGAAGATTAGAGCTTGTTTGGGTTCATAGATCACTCCACAGCCTTCTCTGGCTAGGCGCGCAGCGCCACTGGTAAGCGTTTAGCGCCTCTACAAGGACGCAGCACCAAGGGCACAACACCAAGCTACAGGCATGCATTTCACTCAAAAATATCATTGAAAATTACTGGCAAGGGCGCAGCACCGGTGCAAACGCGCAGTGCCAAGGAGGCAACATCTTCTAAACGTGCAAAACCATTCCTGCACCTTTTTTATAGACAACTTGTGGAGGCCTTCCCGGTGTCCAAATTGGGCCCATGATAGCTTGTTGGTAATCATATCCTATCTAATTTCAAAATATGCCTTTTTTTCTGTTTGGATTTTACTTTCCTTGTCAAAAGTTTATTTTCCCAAGACTGGTCAAAAAGTGTTGAATGAGGGTGCAGAAATGCAGAGTGCTAGTGCAAGTAACTTTTGGAGGCCTTCCTCAACTCCAAATTGCACTCATGATAGCTCGTTTTAAATATTTATCTATATATTTATCATTTGAATCATTAAGAAAGTCATTTGGACAATCCATATATGAGAAAACTTGATTTTTCCAAGGTCACTCCAGAAGTGTAGCAAACCTCTTGTAGCACCTGTAAATTTGACATTTATCCCAAACCATGATACCTGTGTAAAAACTAAAGGAGGTTTTTCTTCCTTGACCTATGAGGGACAAAAATTCTCTCACATTTTTTAATTTCATCTCTGTTTGTTCAGAAACATAGTTTGAAGTAAAATTGGCCCTATGTGTGGCAAATGATTTGTCCCTTGGAATGAATTCTTGGAAAATGATGGAGGCATGAGGTTTATGAGTTGGTATGGCTTCATACTTTCTGATATGACCTACCATATGGATCCTCTTATCCTATGCCTCTTTTTCATAATAGACCCTAGCTCAATGGGAGAGAAAATTAGGGTTTAGTGCTTGCGAACAATGATGACTTGGGCACCCTTGGAACAAGACAACTCCCTTTGATATTTGATCAATTGATGAAGCAAACACTTTTTGTATTTGAAATTTGATGTGTTGGCATGTGGAAATCTGAGTTGGCTTTGAAAAACCCACTTTCTAATGTTTTGAAGTCTTCTTCCATTTCTCACTGATACTCTTTGATAAATTTTTCTTTGCAGGTTGCTTGAAGTCATGGAGTTGTCTTTTCTTTTACTCACTAAGGCTTGACACAATTTCTTTGAAAGCTTGCTGATCATAAAAAATCCTTCTCATATGTGTGTTGACCTCATCAGAATGAAAGGATGACCTTGAAAAATTAAAAACCCTAATGACCTAATGGGACTGCTTTTTGACATGTTTTTGAATGAAATTTTGACTTAGAAAATTTCAAGTGAAAAGATCATTCCAAAAGTGCTATCATTCTCAAGGGGACATGGGAATGAGTTAGAAATAAGAAATATTAGAGGGGGGGTGGATTTTATTGATAGGGGAAAATGGGGAAATGAGGTTTTAGGTAGGAAGGAAGGATGAAAATGAGAGGTATAAGCCCATAATGAGTCTCTTAATAGCAACAGGGTGACCTTGAGATGGAAAACTGATAGATAGGGAAAAGGTTTTATGAATATAGTGAAGGCAGTGAGATTTTTGAAACTCAAGATATTCAAGGAATATCGTTTTCAGAAAGCTATAACTATTCTATATTCATCCAAAGATAGTGAAAAATACTGATGACTAACAAATAAAATTAAAAAAGAAGAAGTATTTTTTCTTCTTTTCCCTCAAAAATATTTACATGTACCTCTTTTTAAATTTAAAGCTTTTCGATTGGATTACATATTATCACATGTAAATTACATGAAAATTTCATGGGCACTTTTAGGCTTAAATTTCCTCTAATTTTGAACTCTCGTTCCCTTTGCATCCTCGCACTATGATAATGCGTAAGTGTTCGGGAGAAGGAATGCTTTAGAGCTTCAGTGAAGGACTTAGATTTTCACCAAAGGAGACCTCCAACATCAAGGCTTGGGTTGTAATTTCTTCCTTTTACGTTTATCAATAAAACATATGATGTTTTCTTTCTATATTTGTCTAATTGTTTATGCAAATATCATGGTACTCCTTGATCTACTAGATAGCTAATGTTTATTGATTATTATGTATTGGATTACGTTTGTTGTTGCCTCTTGATCATCTATGGGTATTTGTATGCCATCAGTAGTAGGGAGCGAGCCTAAAAGGATCATGGATCAAGTTCATCATCAATGAATTCAAACATAGCGTTGGGGAAGAGGTACTTCTATCTCTTTCCTTGTCGCATTGTGAATGTTATCTAAGAGAGATGTGCTTTAGAAAGTATCTCGTGTTGATAGACCCACTACAGGGCTATAGAGACTGCCTAAGTCTGCAGAGGGGATTTATATTGACAACAGAATTGGCGACTCTGCTAGGGAGCTCAGCCTCTTATCCTTCCTTCCCTGGACTGATCTTGGATTAGTTTGACTGATTACTAAAATATAAACTTGCTTAGTCCTCTGTTTGTTTGTGTAGGGTTTTATAGTCATTTCACTGTGTCAGGTCTAGTGTTTTTGTGAAACTCCTTTTTTTTTTCCTTTTTTTTAGTGACCAATGCGCTTTTTGTTTGCACAATAGCACTAGCAGTGTTTTTCTATATAGTATAGTTGTGTTGATTTGTCTTTCAACACTCTTCTACTTATCGCAAAAGTGTTGATCTTAGACCTAGGAAAGGTTAGGGTTTCCACTTTATTTTTGAGTGTGTCCTGGCCCCTAAAGGATGTCTGAATAATCTCATTGACCTCCTTGTTGTGTGTTTGTCTTACTTTGTTTCTTTAAGCAATTATTTTTGTCTCTTTGATTTGTTTGTAAGTTGGGAGATTTTTTTTCACAATTTCAAACGCCTTTTGTCGAATTGTCCTTGACTTGATTCAAAGTGATTTTTCATATGCACTGGTCATCACTGCATCTCTAATATTACCTTAGATTTAGTGTTAAACATAGGATCATGAATTGTTTGATTCACGAGTCTAGAAGAGTGTGGCCTTTGTCCAAATTCAAAAAAAAATTGAAGGTGATTTTCATTTTAGTTTTGATTTTTAGTGTCTTCATCGTTTTGAAAAAGAGGAGTGAAAAGAATTTCATTCATGTGTTTTAAAGAGATTTTTATTTATGTTTGATTGAAAGAAAAGTGAAAGGATCGTTATTGCATTTCTTCTTTTGTTCATTTATTTTACTTTCGATTTCATTTCAAAGTAAAAAATAAAAATAAAAAATCTGCATCTAGTGTAAAAGAGAAGTACTTTCAATTTTTCAATAAGTTGCATTTGTTTGGGAAAAAGTCAATTTGATTGAAAATAATTGCATTCCATAGCTTTGAGCTAGTTTGGGGGATCATTATGGTTGTTGCATTGATTTCACTTTTTCTTGTATCTCTTCCCTAAATATTTTAGGCTTCATCGAAATGGAAAGTTTATCGTTTTGCATTTAGTCTGCACCATAGGATTCAGGCATGTTGGAATAGGGTCTCCTAAAAGTTGCGAAACTAGTCCAATTTTGAATACTTTTGATTATATTTAGTCTAGCGCAGGGGTTTTTGAGGTGGGTCAAAGCCCCGAAAGCATTGTAATGGGCAAAAGGGTAAACTAGGGGTCCGAAAACCACGGTTTGCAAACCATAGGAAAGTTTAGGCTAGATTATTATAAATAGAGGAACATTTTGAATTGTAACGTAGGCAATGAAGACCTATGGATGCGAACTGTGGTTTAAGATATCTGTTTGGTTTTTTGGGGAAGGGACTCCTACTGGCTGTGTGCGCGGAGATCTAGAGTCTAGCTTTGTACGAACCCTGCTGCTGTGTGTGCAGGCTGGGATGGGTATTGTAAGAAGGAATTGATGAATTGATGAATAAGAAATGTTGCTTGAGGACTGAATCTATGTGTACTATTTGTGAAAATAATTGGTAATTACTGCATTATGCGTATTCTGTATTTAAGCTGTGAAATATCTGTGTAGTGTGGTTGTTGTATCTGAATCTATTCTGTTCTGTTTTATGCATTATTGTGCTACTGTCATAGAAGTATATAATTATAGATTTAGTGCACGTGGATGCAAAAAGAAACCTATCAACCCTGTGCAGAAAGAGGCAATCTGGACCAGACGCAACTCTACTTGCTTTACCTATCCTTTCTCAGGGTGCGGAAACCTGGTTCCAACACCCACCCATACTACTTCGGGTGATACTTTGACCTGTGCAAGCATATCACTGCCAAAAGGGCCAGTAGTATAGGGGTTTGTTGGAAAACCTTGAACTCCAAACCTAGGTCAGGACCCCTCGAGCCAACAAATGGTTCCGTTGCCGGGACCCAGAGCATTTTGAGAAGGGATCGAGCAATGAAAAGAGAGTATTGGAAGCTTGACAAAGAAGAAGAAGAGGTTCGGGTGAATGAATTCCAATCTGCACAAAAGCACAATGCTAGAAGGAGACATGGCAGCGCACTAAAAATTACCTACCTTTAAAGGTGTGGGCGATGAGGACATGGCTCATTTTTGGTTTGTGGTAGACTCGGTATGGACTGCAGAGGGTGTGATAAGAGATACTCTGAAGAAAGTGTAGTTGTCCCTGGCCTTTGAAGAGAGAGCGCTAGATTGGTATATGTGTTACCTATCTCAAAATTGGAGTGCATCCATTAAAGATATTAAGGACGCCCTAAAACAATAGTTCCAGAAACCTAAGCCCTACTCTCAGATCGTAGCGGACGTGAAAGATTTCAAGCAAGGAACAACTGAGTCTATGTGGGAAGCTGATCAATGCCTAAAGAAAGGTATCCGAGAAGGAGAATTTAAGTATGATGATAGACAACATACAGAGTGGTTCATCGCCATGCTACTCCCTCACCTATGCATACCTATGGGTCACCAGAATTTTGTCTCACAAGACAAATCTTTGGAAGCCGCTATGAAAATTTAAGCTACACCCAGGATAGATGCTTCGTTGGAAGTACAACAGATCCAAGCGCAGCTCGGGGCAATGCACCTAGAGATTTAGGACCTACGACAGGAACGAGGAAGGGAAGCTAGTGCAGAACTATGGCGAGTATCGGGGCATATGATGGATCTATGCCTAGGCCACCCATGAATAGGAGAACCTAGTCCAAGGCACCTGGGATTAGAGGGGCCTATCCCAGGACAACGGGGCCCAAGTGGACCTGCGTTCTGGTATGGGGATGGCCGCATATATGGGCTGCATGATGCCAACCATTACCCCTGTCCGAGCACCAATATTCCATAACAAAAGAAAAACTGGTGCTAGTTCTATCGATCAGTGGGCCATGATGAGCAGAACTGCCGAATCCATAAATTAGTGATAAGCTGGGGAAATTTTCCTGAAGTATAGTCAGACCCTGCCTTACCCGAAACCCCTGCGGGCATGAATGGCTCCCCCTCTGGAAGTAGGGACTGAAGCCGAAGTGGAAGCGCACATTGGGGTCGGGGCTAGTTCATCTGCTATAACTGTGGGGACATAGGGAATTTTGCGAGGGATTTCCCGAACCCTACGAGACAGTCCTACACGTATTGCAAATAGTTGGACCATATGCTTAAAGATTGTCCAGCCTTGAGAGAAAAAATACAGGAGAAGTAGCTCCCACCTACGCAAAAGGTACAAAGGGTTCAAACTAAGCTAAGGGGTAAGGGTCCGAGCATAAATGGTGTTACGTGCAGTGGATTGGCTACGAAGGGGATTGAGGAGAAGGTTGAAACTGAAACGCTGATCCGCAAAGCAGCTAGCAAACAAGAAGGGCTGGACCTAGACAAAGCAAGGGAAACATTTATGGAAGCTCGAATGGACTTCCTCAAGACTGAGGCATCTATGTCCCTACGCCCTATGGATTTGAAGGCAGCTGAGGAGGTCAAACGCTTCCTACAAGCATGTATGATATTGCTGCGCAACCCCCAGGAAGTGAAAAATCTGCAAGCTTTAATAGATAGCTACGCAACACACGCCACTGTGTCTTCCGATATTAAGGATGTGCACAAATTATACAGGTATCAGAAACGCACTGGGAGGGAGATGCTGTTGACGGCCCAGATCAGCAACTACGAGATAGATCGAGTTATCTTAGACCTCAGATCGGACGCCAATGTATTACCTAAGAAAACCTGGCAACACATGGGTGAACCAAAGCTGTAATGGTCCACTATCCAGCTATGCATGGCTAATCACCAAAATATCGTAACATTGGGGAGGCTTTCGGGGATTATGGTAGATATCGCAGGAGTAAAAGTTTGGGCTGACTTCGAAGTCATTCAAATTGTCGAGGATGCAGACCCCTACCCTACTTTACTGGGATTGGATTGGGCCATCGACATGGATGGTATCATTAACTTAAAAAAAAGAAGCATGTTGTTCGAAAATAATGGCACAAGGGTAGTTGTACCATTAGACCTTGCGGAAGGCAAACGTTATATGGAACCAGTAACCAAGGAGGAAGATGTGGACTATCTCTATAAGTTTACTACGTGAGACGCAGGAAACCCAACCGAGGGTGAAGTATTTTTCTGTGAGGGGGATACTGAATGCTTATCTGATCCTGATGAGGAAATAGAGACTTGGCGGAACCGGTTACATGAGGTCTCCATGCTGCGCTGTCTTCGAATCAAAAAAAACTTCTGCTATGTTTCCTTAGAGGTAAGGACCTGAACAAAACCAGGAATAATTGACTACTGCGGGCCAACCCCGGGAAAAGGTCAGGCTAACATACGAGCAATTAGAAGGCTTTCTACAATATTTGTATGCTCAGGAAGTAGAGCTCTTATGCATCCGACCACCTCTACAACAAAAAAATAGTTGCGGTTAAGATGATATGCGCTGACTACAACCCCCCTTAAAGCCTCACTTACACAAACGATAAGGTCCTCTTTGTTCATGGGTCATTAGTTGCCTAGGAAGAAATCTTGTGTTGGGGGAGGACATGCAGTTGCTACAGATGGGTGACCCTAGCGTAACAAATGAGTTAAGCCCACTGGGGATGCAAAAACTAGCCATTGGAATAGTACCTATTGGTAAAAAGCAGAAGTTACTGTTGGAAGGAGTGACCTCCGAGCTTTTAATGAAACGAATTAAGGGGATTTTTTACCATTTCCTAGGGAACCCACTATGGATCAATTTTACCTCACCATCGCACGCTTGGAGGTGCTATAAAAAGAGAAATATAGTTCAGCCAGAGGTACTGTTTCACTTGCACAACTTTCCTGCCTCATGCATCTCGTGGAAACACTTGAGCAATCATATTTTTTGTATCCACATTTTCCCTCTCATGTCTGGTCAACCTACTCCATCTGATAGTAGTCACTCGAGGCTGGGATTCATTTTTTGCACAAGGATGTCGGCTACTAACCCTGCCGAACCCTCAGCTCCGATAGGGCCTAAAGTTGAAGAAGTCTTGGAGGTTGAGTCCGAGTTGGAAGAAGTTCCCCCCATGTCGATCAGAAGGAAAGGCAAGGAAAAGGCACAAGGTTCGGGAAAAACCCCAAAAGCAGCGAGGTGGGCTACTGGGAAGCCTAGGACTTCCCCAAGACATGTCAGGTCTCCGCCAGCATCGCCTCTAGATCCAGATGCATAGGAGGGAGCTTTGCCTGCTAACCTGATCAATTGGTTACCTCCCTTTGTTTGCCCACATAGGCCATCTAAGTGAATGCCAAAAAACTTGGATGGCTTGGTCACCTATCTGCAAACCCCCCAAACCCCGGGGGAGGTCCCTGTCTTTAGTGATCCTTGCGGGCGACTCCACGAGGTCAATTTGATGATCACGATTTGGCGGACTTTGAAACCCTCCTATAAATGGCCCCTGCATTATACTTTGATACAATCCATAGAGATGAGGGAGTCACAGTAGTGCCCCAGCGATGGGTATGCCGCTTGGCTGGATTAGGACTTTTGAATCTGCTCTAAATGCCTCATTTTGGCCATTACAACGTCACAGATTGGTTGGCTCGCCAGTTTCTCACCCTCATTCATGATGGTTGCTTATGGATTTGCGACAGGGTCCCTATTCATGTTGTGTTGATCCATAAGATTACAAGCCTTCCTATGCAAGGGCCACACCCGTTAGAGCGGGTAGGAAAAAAATACAAAGCGGCTACCGCTACGTTTGTACGGGAGACCTACATGATGTGTCAAAATCAGCGAGGGTTTGTGATCCAGACTATCAATGAACTTGCCACACAGATGGGTACTCGGATTTTAGCCTACAAGCTCATGAGGAAGTTCCAGGTTGCGACTGTCCCTGCCTATGTGATCCAGTTGGCTGGCCTGTGCGTGAAGGGTGTTTCTTTCAATTGGGCTCAATACTTGTGCGATAAATTTCTGTCTAATGTCTGCGAAGCCCAAGAGCAAGGGACATATTTCTTCTATCATGGTTATTATTCCTAATAGCGCTGGTCGCCTGGGACAACCCCAAGGAGTTGGTCCTCCCTGAACTTCCACCTAGGATGTGCGAAGGGGCTCAGTATGCTCACTTATGGGACTCTAAGGATACACATCACATCGAGGATAACAATGTTTTTTGGATCCTCTTCCAAAGCAGTGTAGCAGCTGCCATAAACTCTCGACCTCGGTTGTCCCCGACAATATATGACAAATAAAAGAGTGTTGTCGCGTTCCAAGTTACCACGCACCATATTCAAATCCACAACCTCAATAATAAGGCATGGATGGCACTACCTTATATGGTAGCCAACGAGGAAATTGACTTGATGATCTCACTATGGCCCCCTACTTGGAAAAAAGGCCTCACCGAGACCTATGGGGAGACTGCAGAGCCCCACCAAATGGCCTCGGACATCGCCAAGGGTAGGGATACACAGCCACCACAGACCACCATGGATAAGGCCCAGGTAGGGCCTGATAGAACTACCACCCCTCCCCCCGGCACGAAGCAATCAGGGGAGTCGACACCAGCATCCTCAAAGAAACAGCACGCCCATCGTGCACAATATGATGCGACAGTCACACTCACTAACGGTGACCTTGAGTAAATCATAGACACAGTCTCCTTGGCTACAGAAGACAAGTGGGAATTTTTCAAGGCATAGCGAAGGCCGCAGATGAATCTCTCCAAGCCGAGCTCTGCGCTCTCTAGATCAAAATCGATACGCTGCCAACCACTGTGGCCCAGGCACGAACCCCTTTGGTCGACAACAGCTCGACACTATTCGAGGAGGACAGTCATCTGTGGGCTATACCTAGTGCAGCCTTGGTAGGAATGCAGCCCTCAGTAGGCATAGGAACCCAGCTGGACCTGTCTAAGCTGCCCCACGGAGCCTTACAGGGCCTCCATCACATTGTCTTCCAGGAGATTCGCCACTATGACCAGCGAGTACACCAACAGCTTGGTACAGCCAAGCACACCATTACGTAGCAGGCTGCTGATTTGCTCGTAGCCGAGTCACAACAGGCAGAGCTCGAAACAGTGATCCACCAACTCTGTATAGAGGTTATAGACGATATCCCGGCCGCAGACACGCCTCGGGATAACGTGGAAAAATTGGTTGCGGTGCTCACAGCATCTCGGGAGGAAATAGACACTGTCAAGACATAGCTGGAACAACAAATCACTGACTTACAGGCCAGACTACAACCCGAAATGCCCCCAGAAGTCTACGCCCAGCGCGCTGCCCTAGTCACCGACACAAAAATCGTTATTTTGGGGTAGATTCCTCAAGGTGCCTAGCTACTGGAGTCATCCATGAAACTCTGGACTAAGGTTCAGCACGATCCGGTCCTTCAAAACATCAATCAGGACTTATGGCAGAAGGAAGAATCCTTCGAGTAGGTCAATGCTATGCTAACCACTTTGGTACCTTCCCAGCGCTTGGCACAATTAATGTTGGAGAGGTAAATCCCCTCTGCAGAAAGAGGTGATCCCTACTAGCCCAGATCGGGTCTAGCAACAATCAGTCACGCAGTGACGTAGGTCTCTAGTTACAAAATGACAAAACATAACGAGTTGCCTACCTCAGGTCCTACGTAATAGTCGTTGGAGAAAGGATGACGCTTCCCGTCCTTCGCTTTGGCAGATCACGATCCTTCCGCTTAACACGTCCGAACACCTACACACATGTGAAGAAACATAATGATAAAAAGCATATAATCTAAATCTTGTAACTAGACATCAGTTAGAGAGGATGTAATTAATTGCATCAAAGACAAAGATACATGAATGAAACCATAATCAAAGTCGCTTATCATTAAAATAACAAAGGAAAGATACAACCCAAAGCTCTAACGCTAGATCTTCCTTCGACGGGGCTGACATCGGAACACGTCTCAATGAAGCTCGTCGGAAATGGGACAAAGCTCTCTCTCTTCGGTTGGGCTCCCAAAGGCTGTCTGGAAATAGTCTCCTTGCTACAGGTTCAGCTCTTGCTTCTAGCCTGCTAAGGGAAAAAGGCAAGCTTATATAGATGGTGGAAGGGGATTTGGTATCCCTACAATTATGGATTGGCCCTATCCTTAAGGAAGCTTCCATGATAGGTGGAAAACCACCTCCCATACATGGAGATCTAGAGCCAAAACTCCTAACTCATTTTAGAGACTCGTTCAAGAGTTTGTTGGAACCAAACTTCCGCCATTTATTTTTAAAAAACAATCCTTATTAAGCTTGGCGCAAGTGAGACACTCAGACAAAATGCCAGTTGGCGCACCCTCTATGGTGGATTTTCCCCATTGGCGTGAGGGCTGAACTGGCTAGTTTCCCTAAGGCTAAAAGACCAGTTTTTAGGGTTTTCCAAGGGAAACTTTCTTCAGAGGAATGATTTTCCTTGTATAGGGGGATGTCATGAAAGTGGTTTCAGGTTATGTCACTACTCACAGGTCATGGAAAAGGCCCTCTAATGTGTGGGACAGGGAATTTTAGGGATGGCGACAAATTACTGTGTAACATATGCCCCCTAAAGCATGAGGCCCGAGAGAGAGAGACGGGTGAAATACATTATGAGAACATTCCCAACTGAAAACACTGCCGTTGGAAAACCTGTGTAGAAAAATACAACTGATATCTCAAATAAATGATATGTGGTATGGGCACAGCCATCCATAAGAGAGTATGCAATAATCAAGATCCAAGGTATGGATGCATCCATCCAGAAAGGATCAACAAGCAGACTCAGGTATGGTTGCAGCCATCCAATCAATGAGTCATGTAACTAATCATGATAATCCACAAAATCTACAGCCTAGATTCCATCAGAAAAAACCCAGGGTCTTGTGTTCCATCTCGACCCGAACAGAGTACAAGTCCTAGCATGTGAATAAGTGAGCTAAAGTCGAACATGCAAGAACATCATCTAATTACCAGCCAATGATGAAAGAAATTAACATACATGAGAGGAACCACCAATAATGACGATGGAACTCAAGGTACTAGAGGTAAAATCCATGGAATGTCAATAGTGAGCTGGGGTCGAACACCCGCAGAATCATTCGATCGAAGGCCAATGATGAAAACCTTGCGTCGAATGTGAAGAACCTGCCATTGAGGCATGCAGGCTCCAAGGTACCTGAAGGGAGTCTCTAGATCAACTTCCTAGATAATGAGCTGAAGTTGACAGGAAGTGACCTCAATCAAAAGTGGGCCATAGTGTTTCCCACATCATCGACACGAGACAGAGGAACATAATTTTTGTGAATCAGGATCATATGAGAATTAGAGGAGGGTTGAAAACTGCAGAGGTCAACTTCTCTTGAACAAATCGGTGGAACGACACTGGATTTGGTAGTATTTGACATCAAAATATTTGAGGTCATGATGACGAGGCAAAGAGAAGATGAGAGGTCAAAAAGGATAACCCAAACCCATGGAAGAAAGCAGAAAACAAGATGAGATGTCCCCAACCCAACACGAATGCAGACAAGTTACATCTTCAAGAGCGACATACTGCTGACATGATGATGATACTGGTTTCATTTTTCCCCACCATTTCTGGCGAGTACCCCAATTATTTTTGAAAACAAGCTTGAAGGGGATAGCATATGCTTGCAATATAAGTTTTTCCTTCGAACAAATCCAACCTAGTACATTTATTGAGCCCTAGGAAGGAGGAACTTGAGTATCGTCATTATGACGAAATCCGATGTCATCAGGTTTTAACGAGTCTGAAAAAGGAAGAACTCGACATCTTTTCATGTTTAGAGAGTTTGAAAAGACAGAGGAAAAGTAAACTCCAACAATCCCTTTTCGTAAATAGTTCCTCAGATCCAAAAAGGTAGAAAACTATGTCTGAGAAAACCTCCTAGTCACGATAGGCTAGGGTATTCCTTTTTCGTAAATAATATATCCCAGCTCGAAAAAGGGGTAAATGTATACTGGGTAGATGTCGTTTCCCAGCCAATTTCACAAGATCAAAACGACAAGCGACTAGGCAATCTTTTCATGTTTAGAGAGTCAGAAAAGAGCTAAAAGATGACTCCAGTAGTGACTTTTTCGTGTTTTTAGCGAGTCCGAAAAAGTATAAAATACAACTCGTATCATCATCTTAGTCACGTGAAAATATGTTGCTGCACAAGAAAGCAAGCGTAAAACCCATTTTTCAACAAAATATAATAAAATAATGGAAAAATAAGCTTCAAAATCTAATTTGATCTTGAAAAGTTATAAATATGACAAAAATAGTAAAAACATATTTACTTTTACTTTTTACCTCTTGTGGAGAGCAACAGTGAGTTTTTCCTATGCAAACTTGCGGCGAAAATTGGGGATGATCCAGTGCATCAATTTAGTTCTCTTAATTTCCAGGTAAGAGGCGCTTCCCCTAGCTATGTTTTAATCCATTTTTTATAGTATTCCAAAAAGATTTAGGATCCCTAAGGGGATATTTGCAAATTTAGGGCTCACCCAATTGGCATGGGTATTGGGCATTGACCCGCACCAATTGGGTTCTTTTTGCAAAGGGGTCGCGTCAGTTGGCACGACTGTCAGCAAAACAGTCACGCCAATGGCGCAACCTAAATTTCCGCTCAGTTTTTACAAAACATGAACCAATCAACTAGATTTTTGAATGCTCAAGGGACCTAATGAAGTGTTTGTGACCATTTTGGTGTAGGTACACAGCCATAATTGTGATCGAATGGAAAGAAAGGGAGCATAGTGAAGAAGATGAAATGGAAATGGGGAACGAGAAATGCATGAATGCTCTCCGGGATTGCGGCTTAAAAAATTTCTTCTTGACATCATGTCTCAGGGCACAACCTGAATTGCTACAATACTTAATCAGTATCTGGGACGAGAACGAAGAGAAGTTTAGGCTTCGAGACCAAGTGTTGGAGCTCGAAGTATCCGATGTTTAATTCATAACTGGACTGTCTCATAGAGGTCCAGTCCTGATCTTGACAGGCACTAGGCCATCTAGTGAAAAAATGTTAATGGTGATAGAAAGAGTGTGCCCAGGGGCAGGAATAGGATCAGGTAGCGGGAAGGTTGACATACACATGGTTATTGATATAGCACTCAAGGTGGTGCTCCATACCATTACGCAGGCTGTGGGGTTGCAGGCGCCACATGAGACTACTAAAACACAGCTCCTCCTAGAATCAGAATGCATGAACCTGACACTTTTCATTTGGGCCACTGCCATAACCATGAATATCAAATGGCAGTTGAAGAAGTGCAAGAAGACCAAACTGAAGCAGTTTGGGTACGGATCTATCTTGGTATCATTCATCCTTGAACAACTACCAATCTTCCAGGGCCAAGGGGCGATAGTCGTCGATCCACCGTTGAGAGAGCCACAGATGGCTCGATGGGCATCATTGATGTCCAGAGTAGGAGGGGGCTAGCAAATTTCATGGAGGCCCGAGTTCTTCGTATGGCTTCGGCGACAACTGATCGTCGTAGAGGATTGGCCCTATGCCGGTACTGACTTCACGGGAGACCCAGATCTTCCCCTCCCAGAGGGAGAAGACTGTGATGAGGAGTTGGGTAAGAATATTTTTAATTTTATGTATTTATGATTTTTTTTGTTGGTATACATGCATGTCCTAACAAAAAATCCTATATGTATGAATATTTTGGCCTAGAGAGGCCTGCCGAGATGTTGCCGATCGCATGGAGGACCCCTCTCGCCTATGACCCTCAAGGAAAGGGTGGCGATGGGAGTGAGATAGTTTAGAACTTGGAGGGAATCGCTCATGGGATCTCAGATTATGCTCGCCTATCAGATGTCCCTTTGGCTTATCAGAGGCACACCGTGGGGGTGCCTAGTCACCTTGATCATTTACTAAGGCTATTGGTGCGGGCAATGACATGCTACCATGAGAACCACGCTGATTAGTCATCTAGGCTTCTCATTTGCACATTTTTGAGAGACATGTTGTCTCCAAATATTATTAAAACAGACATGTATATTTTTTGGGTTTTATGTGATGCACACAAACTACAAACATTTCAACACACACACACACACACACACAGATATGCTTTTACAAGTTGCGTAAATGTCTATCTAAAACCATGTTAGCTACTGCATATGTTAACGCATTCATGTGTCTGGGTATATGCTGATATGTAATGTAATCAAAATTTCTTTCTAGTAAACGAATACGTAGATACAGTCATAAAATGGATGGGTTCCGAACTGAATAATGACCATTGAGTTGTAACACTACAAGTTGTGAGTCCATATATATAACTAATGCCTAAATATCGAGGTTAACAGCCTCATTTAACAATTCCAAAACGACACTATATTCTGCGACATTATTTGTGGTAGGCCCTAGACAAACACCTTGTAAATTGACTAACTCACCAGCAGGATTGTAGATTACCCAGGCTGCCGAGGACAGATTCCTGGTACTGTGGGAGGCACCATCCGCGAAACTGACAAAAGGAGTAATAGACATCTACACAATCAGGAAGACCCAATCAGCAGAAGGACGCTTACAAAGCACACCACACCACACATGCACAAAAATTAAATCACTCACTTATGTACACACACCACACAAGAATAATTCAAGCATAGTAATTCTTGAGGTACAACCCATTTCTAGGCTGTGCCAGAGGAATACCTTCATATTTTATTAGCTCATAGGCCCCATTTTTTAATACATGCTTGACGATATAGGACCCATGCCACATGGGCTGGAATTTTCCCGCTCCAAGGTTATCATGTGCTTGATCATATAAGAGGATGAGATCCCCTTCGATGAAAGAACGTAGAGAAATAGTTTGATCAAAATGATCTTTAACCCGCTTTTTTTGTGCCTCAATAACCAAAGCAGCCAAGCAGCGGGTTTTGTCCTGTCGTTCCAGATACAAGAGAATTTCTTCCTCCGGGGAAGTGTCGGGCAGTAATTCCACAGCCAACTTCAGCGAAGGGATCTCACATTCAACCAGAAGAGTCGCTTCCAGACCATACACCAACTGGAAAGGTGTGAATCCGGTCATGCTCTTTACAGACGTTTGATAGGCCCAGAGAGTTGAGAACAATTGGAGATGCCAATTGGATTTGTGAATACCAATTGTTCGTTGAAGCATCGTGACCAGTACTTTGTTCATGGCCTCAACCTGGCCATTCGCCTGAGGGTAGTATGGCGTTAAGCTGTCTTGACACAAGCCCAAATTTTATGTCATCTCTACCATCATATAGTCCCAAAAATGAGTGCCATGATCGGTGAAAATGGCTTTAGGAACTATGAAACGTGTAATTACATGGTTGAAAATGAATTGAGCGATTGTCCCATCGGCAGCTAATGTAGGCATCGCCTCGGCCCCCTTGGTGAAGTAGTCCATGACAACGATTATATAAGCATGCCCCCCGACCGAGTGAGGGTTACATGTCATAAAATCTATGCCCCATTTGGAAAAATGGCCTACGATAATGACAGGATGTAAAGGTAGGGGTGGCGCACGCATCTTGCACTGAAAGACCTGGCACGCATGAAATTTTCAAACTGCAACAATATAGTCTTTGAATATAGATGGCCAGAAGTAACCCACACGCAGAATCTTCTGGGCAGTAGCATAACCAGACATATTACCACCACAGGTGCCACTGTGACAGTCATTCAGGACTTTCTCAGCCTCTTCCAAGGTCAAACATTGGCGGAGCACAAAATCAACTCTGACACGATATAAGGTATCTCCGATAATGCGATATGGTTGAGATTGATGCCAAACGCAACGTTGAGCATCCTTCGTCAACTCGGACCAGAAAGTGGACGTCTAAAGGTACATGATGATGTCACCATACCATGGATCATGAGTGATGATAAGAAAGAGTGTTTCATCCGGGATATGATCCTCGGATTGGGATGGAACAGAGTCTGTCGAGAGAGATCAGATAAGATCAGAAAAATCCAATGATTTCGTCGATTTAGCAGTGGTGAACTCTAAATCGAACTCCTGAAGGATGACAATCCATTTGGAGTACTTTCTCCCCAACAATTGTCGAGACAAAATCAGGGATAATTTTAAGGATGGAAAATTATCTTGAAGTTTAAAAAATTGGCGAATCTCACTAGTCCCTAATATGCAAACTATAAAATGTTTATTGATGTATTTGTAAAATTATTCAAATTTCAAATGATATTATATATATTTTCTATATAATGTTGGCGATTTTTAACGTAAAATAATTTTATATTGTAAAATTTGGGCGAATCATTTTTATAAAAAATGGAAATTGGCGAATCTTTTTTTTTGAAAAACCATGGAAAATTAGCCCACCTACGGATATTAGCCCCTAAAATTTTCCATGGACAAAATGTATGTCATGGGGTTGTAGTTAGAAATCACGGTTACTGTACGCAACAGGATGTAATGGCAGAACCGATGAATGACCTGGACCATGGCAAGTGCCAACTTCTCGACATGGGCATAGCGTGTTTCAGTGTCGAGAAGATTCTGAGACAGATAGTAAACCACATGTTCATTTATGTCATCGTCATCCTGTACCAGAACCATGGCAATTGTGCTAAACGAAGTGGCCAAATAAAGGGTAAAATCGCGATGATAGTCGGGAGGACATATTAACAGAGCATTGACGAGAAATGTTTTAAGTTTATCGAAATATTGTTCGGCAATCTCGTCCCAATGGAAGGGAATGTCCTGTTTCAGAAGTCATGTAAACCCCTTGGCCACTTCTGCATAGTTCAGAATAAAGCGACGTAAGAAATTCGCTTTCCCCTGAAGACTCTGAAGTTGATGCAACGAGGATGGGGATGGGAGATTAACGATGGCCTCGACCTTGAGAGGGTCCAAGAAAATTCCATCTTTGGAGATGATGAATCCCAAAAGACGACCAAAATCCACACAGAAGACACACTTGTGAGGATTAAGCCTGATATTATATCGTCTACAGTGGAGGAAAATCTGGCAGAGGTGTTCAGGATGGTCTTCACGCCGAGCTGAATGAGCTGGAAATCGTCCAGATACAGCTGAACAATGTGACGTATGTCATGGAAAGCATAGGAAATAGCACGTTGGAAGGTGGCTCCAGCGTTTTTTAAGCCGAACAGGAGCTTCTTGTAAGCGAAAGTGCCCCACGGACAGATAAATGCGGTCTTATGTTGATCAGTGGGTAAAATATTAATTTGATTGTAACCCAAGAAGCTATCCATAAGGGAATAAATCTCACTCCCTGCGCCCTCATCGATGATCTAATCTATGAAGGGAGTGGGGTAATTTTCCGTAGGACAAGCCTGATTGATGTCTTGGTAGTCAACAAAGACCCGTGTATTGCCCTGCTTTATATCTATAGGGACAATATTATAAACCCATTCTTTGAAGGGAATTGGATATATGAAGCTCGCGTTAAGAAGTTTTTCAACTTCTGCCTTTATAGTTGTAGCTTTTCGAGGATGCACTGGGCGCAGACACTGATGCATGGGCTTCGCACCTGGATAGGTGGGAATTTCATGCACTACTATGCTTGGATCGATCCCAGGCATCTCTTAATAGGACCATGTGAAAACATCTTGGAATTTGTGAAAAATTCTTGTGTATACTTGAATCTCCTCCGGAGAACAAGTAACTCCCACGTGAATGTTCTCGACAACCCCCGATTTAACGAATATGTCGATAGGCATGGTTTGTGTGATGTTACTCAGATTTCCCTCCGAAAGAACCTCATGAGTCAATATCGGTGTTTGAAGAGGCGGAGTGGGACCCTGAGATGCGAAGCGCTCTAGACAATTAGACATTGCCCCCAGGCCGGGCATGAACGAGGAACGATGATGTCCATCGCTCCATGGTGGATCTTTAAGAGACATTGTTTCAAAGATAGCTTCGTCAGAGGGGAAGACTTCTCTTAAATGATCGGTCGAATCCACATCGCCAATCCAAGGGGATTGAGAATATACATGTAGAGCCATGCTCAAAGGAGCATGTTCAGAAGGAGGAGGATCTAATGCAGCAACAATCTCGCAATAATTAATCTGAACTGGAGTCAAAGGCATCGATTCTCCAAAATAGGTCACCTATTTAGGCGAAGGGATGATCCAAGGGTCGTATGACCTAGAGATCATATTAACTTGAACGGTGTGCGGTGGTGGTGCAGGAAAAATACCCATGAGAATAGGGTCCTTGAAAAGACCAGGTCCTACACTATTAGGGGGATTGGGGATTTGATCCACGTATGGTACGTTGTTCTCAGAGGATGAGGTAAATAAAGGTAACTGATCGACAGTGATAATCTTGCCCTCATGAGGAAAATTCAGAAGCCGGAAGAGGGTGGACAGAACGCATAGCATGGCGTGAGTCCAGCTGCGACCAAGAAGAATATTGTAGTTGAGCTTGGCTTCAACCACTTCTACTTCCACGTTGACTGTCTTACCCTGTAACATGATCAATAAACTCTCGAGAACACCCAAGGGTTTTGATTCCCTACCATCAAATGCCTCAAGGGCATTGGGAGATGAAGTAAGAGATGGAGAGCCAATGGCTTTCCAGCAGGCATATGACATAACATAGGTGGAAGCACCTTCATCCACAATGGCTCTATGAATGTTGAGGCCGTTGATACCGACTTGTATAACAAGAGCGATTTGATGTAGAAGTCGGGGGACAAAAATTTCCAGATCTAAGGTGAAAAGATTAGAATCGGCGGGATCAATTCCACCAGTTGCGGACAACAAATCTTTTCGTTGCGATGGGAAACTTTGAAGCACTTCCAACGCAGACATTATGGAAGGCACCTATGCTAAATCCTCAACAATGCTATAATGCTGAGCAGCACAGGCATTTGGATTATAGGAATATTTTCGAAGAACATCTTTGGAAGGTAGCCTTACAATGGGTTCAGCATTGGGCTTCTCAATTTCTAAAGGACCAGAGACAGGTGGGGAAGGTGGGCCATCAACAAATTCCTTCCCAGCTGCCTGATGTGATCCAGCATAATCCTTCGAATGAGTGGAAATTGAGACAGGTGCAGCACCATTCATCATAAAAAATTGGGACACAAATGGTGCAGATGGTGAAGGCTGCTCGACCATCTGGGTCTGCTGAGATGGGAAGGGTTCTTTGAGAACTGCCAAAGTCCCCTTAGAGCCTTTTAGAAGTTGACTAACCTTAGATCATCGTGGAAAATCTTTGGTGTAGTGGTCTACTTCACATATCAGGCAGGGATACTTCGGTTTTCGTTGGGAACCATCGTTAGCACGAGGTTTGGAGGATTCTGGTTTTGGGGCATCGGATTTGGATTTTCCCTTGCCCTTCTTCTTCCCTTTGGAAGTATTTTCCATAGGATTGGCCTAAACGGCATTGACCTTCGCAGTCTTACCAGAATTTGGAGGGGAGGGAAGAGTAGAATTATTGGAAGAATTTGACTTCTACTTCCCATTAGACGACTTCCAGGAAGTCTGAGAAGCAAAACCAATAACACCATCCACCGATGGGGTAGTTGGTGCTTTAAAGGTACCTGGCCGCAGGGCATCAGTCAAGATATCATATAATGTGCCAGACTAAGAGTACAATATATCCAGGTACTGGGCACGATAGATGGCTTGTTCTTCGGTTACACATGCCCCCATAGCAATATCCTGAGCAATTTTGTTAACAAAGGAGGTAGTGAACTAGTGTGTTAGAAGCTAATCAGGAATATCAAACTTGATCAGTCAACGATGATGCTGCCACTCATGAATATGATTAGATATGTGAGTGGCTTTATCCTGCTTTATATAAATCAGGAGATGCATCCCGACTTTGTAACAAAACAGTAACTGGAAATGTGTCAGAAAAGCCATAGCTAGCGTATTAAAGTTTTGAAAGATACCGCAGGGTAGTTCTATATACCACTTAACATCAGCACTGGTAAGAGTATGCTGGAAAATACGTAGACAAATCGAGTCATCCACCCAAGAGTTCGAGGAACACCACAGATGGTAGGTCACGACATGTGCTTGGGGGTCTTCTCCAGCTTTACCCTCAAATTTAGGATAGTCACCAGGCAGCTTGGTTGGAACCGGAGGCCAATATGGATTATGGAGAATCGGATCATTGGTCAATTTATATACATCCGGCAATTCCAACGTGGCAAGGAAAGGAAACTGAGGATTAAAAGGCATGCCAGGCCCCTGATAAGGACCTGTACTTGTACTCCACCATGGTTGAGCATAACTTTTCCCCCATGGGTTCTTTCCCGAAGGATTCTGACCATAGGGGGTGTAAGTTGTATAATTAGGTTGATATGGTTGCTGATAACCAGTGTAAGGGGGTTGATAATTAGGGTATTGACCCTAATTATATGTAGGCCCCGTTTGAGTAGCGTATGGATTTGACTGTTGAGTATAGGTATAGCCTAGTTTTTGAAGGTAATAACTAGAACCTTGGGGCAGGTTGTAAACCGATCGAGACTAACCTTGCAGGTAATAACCACCTTGGGGTTGAGTGGGTTGTTGGTAGGTGGGGCCTTGCTGAGCTTGATAAGTTGGGTGCACATGCAGATGCAGCTGCGACATAGAATAGATCAGTTGTTGAGCAGGGTTAACTGGATGTGCAGGCTGTCCTGGTTGAATAGGTTGACCTGGCTGGGTGGGATGCCCTAGTTGAACAGGTTGGCCCAGCTGAACAGGTTGTCCCGGTTGAGTAGGTTGACCTAGTTGGTGAAGGACACCAGGTTTCCCCGGCTGAGCCGGTTGGCCTGATGGCAAGATAGGGCCAGATTGTGCCTGATAACCAAGTTGACCTGTAACAAGACCATAAGATGGCCTCGACTGTGCAACATTCGGACCAATGGGAAACTGAGGTTGCTGAGGTTGCACCATAGGTTGAGAAGGATGGATTTTCCCCCCAGGACTGTACAATGGTCCAGGTTGATACCCCGGTTGACCTGTGGATCCTTGAGGTTGCCCTGGTTTAACCATAGAGTGAGGCTGCAGAGGTTGACCTTGAGGATTGTAGGACTTCCCTTGTGGACTGTACAACAACCCCTGCTAGCTCGAAGGTTGTCCCTATAAGGGTTGTCCTTGCGGGTCATACAGATAACCAGGCTAGCCCAAAGGTTGACCCTGGAAGTGTTGTCCTTGCGGGTTGGAAGGTTGCCCAGCCTGGGAAGATAGAAAGCCATGAACATACTGATAAGCCTCTGGAGCAGAAAAAAAAAGAGGGTTACCCTTCTCATCGTACTGATATGGAAATACATAGATAGGGGTACCATCCAGTCCATAATGGTAAAAATAAGGACGGTTGGGATCTTGGGAGGACTGAGAAACCTTGGAGTTTGATGGCTGTAAAGACAGCCAATACTCCTCGGGAGAGATATTCTCTGAGAGAGCAGATGCTATGTAAATGCCTTTAGGAAGTGACGAGGTCCTAGTGGACTGAGTAGTGATAGCGGGCGTAGATGCAGCTACACAGAAAGTAGGCCTAACAGGTACTGATGTGACATGAGGAGATGACGTGAGAGGTGTCGATGGCAACATCCCTAATGAAGGAATAACGGGCCTCGTGGATGGAGTCGATATTCCCATAGAGGCCACAGCAGCCATGACCTGACTTAAGGACCTATATACCACTGGAAGCGAAGGACCAGGTGAAGACATGACATAAGACTTGGGGTTGTTTTCTAGAAAAATCTGGTAATCTTCCCCAGATGTAGGAATTTCCTCACTAGGAGAAGGAATGGGTGAGTCCATATCTGACCCTGTTTCTAGATCTTCTAAAATACGGTGAGGACTAGGAGGTATAATGGTAGCCAAGAAAGGCGATCCCGATGTAAGAGGATGGAAATATTCCCCTACTCCAATAAAAACCAAGGGTTGGATAAGGGCCAATTTAATTCAACTGGTCCACCAAAGGGAAGCTCAAATATGACCGGTCCCCCATCAGGAAACTCGAATACAATAGGCTACTGAGGTTCAGTATAGGACTGAGAGACCTCTGATGAATCGTCTGTGTAAGGACTACCAGTAGACGAAACTGAGGGTTCCGCCACTGTGAAAGTAACGAAAAGAGGAAGAGAGAAAAACAAAGACACACAGGAAAAAACCAAGGCAAACAATCAAATGGCTGAAAAATAATCTCTAACAGGGCGTGTGATCGTAGGTGATTAATTTTACCACATTGAAACTTGGAAATTTTACCGTTTAATGTTTTAAGAGTCTAGAAACGAGTAAAAGATGACTCTATCTCTTTCAATTTGGAAACAAGTGTGAAAGGACAAGCGCTTGATGATATTTTCAAATTTAATGAGTCAGAAAAGATCGAAATGACTACTCTGGTAATCTAGGCAGATGGGTGTACCAGATCTCCGTGAACTGCCATATACACCTTGGTTAAAAAATGAAAGAGAAATCAACCAAGGACTTGACGTACGTGTAGGTAATATCCCCAAATGTTGTGTCCGGTGTATCACAGGTATAAGGTGACATACTCGGCTTCCTACGGATAAAGGATAGCAACCTAGTGGGGTCTCCCTTTATATACGCGACGGTATGGGGAGCACAAGTCTGTACTAGTGTTGTCTAAAGCCAAGAGCCGAACAATAGCTACTAGGTTTAACGACGCCGGAACACGTCACTAGCCTAGACCTCTAGATATTTCGTTAATGTTTCAATGTTGCCTTAAGGTAAACTGAATAAATTTAAGATTTGATCTTCAATTATGTTTCAATTTCAGGCCCTACCGAATGTTATGTCTCAAAAATCCTCTAAATTCACACTACATGCCACAATATATCACTTTGTTCGATGAAGAGCTAACTACGGGATGGTTGAGAGCTTTTTCAAACAATAACAAAATGATCAGAAAACATCCACTAATGTCTCTAATGCACACTAACGAAATTAAAAACTTTTCCCTTAGAGTTGTATAACACTAATAATGCAGAAAAGCTTTCAATTTTCACTAAATTATCAAAAGAAAAGAGATTTGTTTTTGTATTTTCAATGTTTTAGAGCAAAATGCACCAAATGAAATGAAAAACTAATAACGAGACCAATTTGAGAAATGATAACGAAAGAGTAGAAACAAGCAAGTTCACTCAACGCAAAACACACAATCAGAGCTCAAACTGATGGAGAAATCCCTCAAATCGAAGAGGAATCTCAAAATACTCATACAAACCGTGTGATCTAGGCTCAAAATGAGACAAAGCAAAACTTGAATGAAAAAGAGAGCAATCATTAAAATAACGTAATGATACAATGAAAACCAACCAAACGAATGCAAGGAAGAGAAAACGAAGTTGACTGAACAAGCGAAAACCAAAAACTCCCATGGGAGGCTCAGCACACAATACCACCTAGATGCCCTAGGGCTAGAATGTAAAACTGATGGTAGATGGCAAACAACCAAAGGATAAAGGTCAAACGCAATCAAAAAGGACTTCAAGGCACTCAGACAGTTGGAAAAATAACACCAAGACCAAAAATCAGACTCAGAGGGCTCAAAAACAAGTAAACCCTAACACCAAACAGGGTTGGAAATATTGTTTGGCTATATCTTGTGCCAAAACAAGGTTGGCGTGGGGGCCTAACTAGCAACAAGAGCTAGTTGGTGTGACTGTCAGGCTATAAAGTGCGCCAATCGTGTTTACCAAGGATAGGAATGAGAAAGAGAAAACATACAGTAGATCAGGTATGGTGGGGGCTGAACAGAGGTTTTACACCAGAAGGAGACAAACCAAAAGAGCAAATCAAGCAGACAAAAGCCAAAAGCAACCGAAAGAGACAAGACAAACTCCAATCAAATCCAAAACAAATTCGCCAATTTTTTGGAGAGGTAAATCCCCTTTGCGGATAGAGGCGATCCCTACTAGCCCAGATCGGGTCTAGCAACAATCAGTCATGCAGTGACGCAGGTCTCTAGTTACAAAATGACAAAACATGACGATTTGCCTACCTCAAGTCCTACGCAATAGTCATTGGAGAAAGGATGACGCTTCCCTTCCTTCGCTTTGGTAGATCACAATCCTTCTGCTTAACACATCTGAACACCTGCACAGATGTGAAGAAACACAACGATACACAGCATAGAATCTAAATCTTGTAACCATACATCAATCAGAGAGGATGTAATTCATTTCATCAAAGACAAAGACACATGAATGAAACCATAATCAAAGTCTCTTATCATTAAAATAACAAAGGATAGATACAACCCAAAGCTCTGACATTGGATCTTCCTTCAATGGGGCTAAGAGCGGAGCACATCTCAATGAAGCTTGTCGAAAATGGGACAAAGCTCTCTCTCTTCGGCTGGGCTCTCAAAGGCTGTCTGGCGATAGTCTCCTTGCTACAGGTTTAGCTCTTTCTTCTAGCTTCCTAAGGGAAAAAGGCAAGCTTATAGAGATGGTGGAAGGGGAGTTTGGATCCCTACAATTATGGGATTGGCCCTATCCTTAAGGAAGCTTCCATGATAGGTGGAAAACCACCTCTCATACATGGAGATCCAGAGCCAAACCTCCCAACTCATTTTAGAGACTCATTTAGGAGTTTGTTGGAACCAAACTTCCACCATTTATTTTTAAAAAACAATCCTTATCAAGCTTTGCGCAAGTGAGACACTGGAACAGAGCGCCAGTTGGTATGCCCTCTATGGTGGATTTTCCCCATTGGCGCGAGGGCTGAACTGGCTAGTCACGCCAAGGCTAAAAGACCAGTTTTTAGGGTTTTCCAAGGGAAACTTTCTTCAGAGGAATGATTAAACTTGTAAAGGGGGATTCCATGAAAGTGGTTCCAGGTTATGTCACTTCTCATAGGTCATGGAAAAGGCCCTCCAATGTGCAAGATGGGGAATTGCAAGTACGGTGACAAATTACTGTGTAACATTTAAAAACTAGCAATGATATCCAAGACGAGATTGAGAAACTCAAGCATAAACAACACATCATGGTGGAACATCTGAAGCCTTGGGCTACCACAGCCCTCCAACTTTCAAAGGATATTGATGGCACGACCAAGCGACTTAATCAGATTCTTGAATGTGTCACCACGGCGACTAAAGGACCGACCTCCCAGAAGTTGGTAGACCTTGCACAGAGTGCTGCAGCCCAGAGTCAAGAAGTGTTACCTCCACTGGTCGTCGCCCTTACTACCTTACATGCGCAGATAGAGACTGCACCACTGTGGTGACTCGGGACAAGTCACAAGATTGTGTTGGGGGAATTTTGGAACAGGGTCTCCCATGAGCTGCGAAACTAGTCCAATTTTGAATACTTTTGATTATATTTAGTCTAGCGCAAGAGTTTTGGGGTGGTTCAAAGCCCCAAAAGCATTGTAATGGGAAAAAGGGTAAACCAGGGGTCTGAAAACCACGGTTTGCAGACCATTGGAAAGTTTAGGCTAGATTATTATAAATAGAGGAACATTTTGAATATTAAGGTAGGTAATGAAGAGCTATTAATGCGAATTGTGGTTTAAGATATATGTTTGGGTTTTTGGGGAAGGGACTCCTACTGGCTGTGTGCGCGGAGATCCAGAGTCTAACTGTGTGCATACCCTATTGCTGTGTGTGCAAGCTGGGATGGGTATTGTAAGAAGGAATTGATGAATAAGAAAGGTTGCTTGAGGAATGAATCTATGTGTACTGTTTGTGCAAATCATTGGTAATTACTACGTTATGCGTATTATGTATTCAAGCTGCAAAAGATCTGTGTAGTGTTGTTGCTCTATATGGATCTGTTTTGTTCTATTTTATGCATTATTGTGCTATTGTCATAGAAGTATATAATATAGATATAACACACATGGATGCGAAAAGAAACCTATCGACCTTGTGCAAAAAGAGGTGATATAGACCGGACACAGCTCTAATTTCTTTACCTATCCTTTCTCAGGGTGCAGAAACCTGGTTCCAACACCCACCCATACTACTTCGGGTGAGACTTTGACCTATGCAAGCAAGTCACTGCCGAAATTTCCAGTAGTATAGGGGTTTGTTGGCAAACCTTGAACTCTGAACCTGGGTCAATACCCCTTGAGCCAACAAGGTGACATCAATTTTGAGCCAAAACTGAAAGGTAACTCAAGATCAACATTAAAATTCACTCAATTTACCTTAAGGAGCATTTGGAACTAATGAGAACATTTAGTGGTCTAGGCTAGAGACATGTTCCGACGTTGTAAAACGTAGGATTTGTCGTTAACGGTCTGCGTTATAGCCCAGGGGTGATACATCGTCCCACCTATGGAAGCATGTTGATGTATGATAAGTATATTTGGGGCACTCTCATCAAACGATTATGCATTAGACAACACTATTATGGATTGGACTCCCACGTATCGTCGCATATATTTTGGGAGACACCATTAGGTTGCAAGCCTACCATAGGTAACCGATTTGGCCACTTTGTAAACATGATACACCTAACATAGCATTCGGGGAGATTGGTTGTGGTACGTTAAGTCCTTGGTCATTTTTTTTATCATTTATCACCAAGGTGTATATTGAATTTCATGAATACTTGGTAAACCTTTATCCTTAGAACACCCTTTTTTGTTTATTTTTTGTTAATTTTAAAAGTAACTTCCCAAAAAAACATCTTACTTGTGCAGTTATCCAACCTCATTATTTATTGGTAAATTGTGAAATTTTTCACCTGTTCCTTATTTGATCTTGTCTTGAAAGGTCATCGTGGTTGAATTGTCGGATTCGCCTCGTCCTTCCCTTAACGGATCTCAAGATCCTCCCCCTGAGGTCCCTTAATTTCCAGTTGGGCCCCTTGAAGTGGAAGGTGTTGAACTTGGGATTTTCATTAGTGTTCAACCCAATTTATCTTGACCACCACTTGATGATTCTCCTTGGACGACATCGGAAGACTCTGAGCCAGAAATCCCTGAACTACCTACATATTTTATGGTCTTTCCTAAAAATCTTCTCTTTGATCCGATTATGGTCTCACCTCAACAAGTTTATAGTGATTTTGATTAACCTAGAATTCCTTTTCGCGCTTCTCCAGTAGCATCTCGCTCTACTGCATGTCAGTTATTTCGTGACGAAATGGAATCCAATGTTGATGATGTTCCATTCGTGAGCGCTCCTTATGGCACTCTTCATGAAACCACTGGCACCTACATCTCGGAAGTTGCTTCATCCGTGTTTCCCTCTAAAAGTGACTTGTTTCATTCCACACCTCACGATTCAGACAATGGGACTGTAATACCTTCCAGTCAGGTTGCATCTATGCTTCCACACGGTTATACCTCTTTGGGAAAACTTATTTCTAGAGCTTCTGGTGCTACACCTTTATTCCCAGATCATGTTTGGTCGACGGGTATTCCTCCATCTTCCGGCCCATTCGTTTTGAATGTGGCTACTACATCTCAACCTGTTGTTTGACCTACAGTCACTATTGGTCAAATGAATGTTTTGATCAGATCCTCTACCCCTACTCGCCATCTATTATTACTGCAATTCCACCACTAATTGGACAATCTACGGTTTCTTCTATGCCTGGGGGGCAGTCTAATCCTCTTTACGTACCTCCCCTTTTGGGTGGCGGGCAGCTGAATTCTAGACCTATTCATGGGGCAGGATAGCCTCACTTTTAGTATTCATAGGTTCAACATCCACTTCAACAACCGAATGTATCGTTTTTATATGTTCAGAAACTTAACATCCATTATGTTCAACAATCAAACATACAATATCAGTATGTTCCTCGACCGAACGTGTCTCAGTAGTATGTCCACCGGCCCCAACTTTCCGCGAGTGTTGTTGTGATTGACACTTAGTTTGGTTTTTACAACCAAGTTGGTATGAATCTCCTTCTGGTTCAATCTGGTCCTCTCCCCAAATAGCCTAGTACTCAATACCATCCATTTCCTCAAGGTTAGTACCAGCAACCCCAGTCTGGGCCTCAACCTGTGCTCAATATCAGTAGATTTTGTAGTACCAGCAGGCGCAATCAGGACCTCAAGTTGGACCCTACGTTCAACAAGGACCAGAGGTTGGATCCTATGTTTAGCAGGGACCACAGATTGGACCTCATGTTCAGCAGGGACCTCACCCTGGACCCTACATCCAGCAAGGTCTGAAACCTCAAATCCCGCATGGGTCTTATCAACAACCCAGCAATGTCTCTATGTTCAGCAATACCTGCAACAAGTTCCTTACCAGTAATGGGGGTAGTATGTGTATCCGGGACAAAATATGCCCTATTGAGGGCAAAATCCATATCAACCAGGTTGGCAACCCCAACCCTTTTCTCCTCATCATCTGCCCTTTCCATTCCTGGCTATGTTGGAATTTTTGGATGTGTCAAAGCTTACAAATTAACCCATCCAACATCTGTTGCGTTGGTCACAAATTCCAATTAAAATCATAGAAAATTGTCCAAAATTTTAAGCTAAGTCTGGGGAAGACCCCCAAACCCATGTTATGTCGTACCACTTATGGTGCTCTTCTAAATTTTTGGTTTTCAATTCTATTTGTCTTCGTCTTTTCCAGCGTACTTTTCCGGTACTACGACCAAGTGGTATATTGAACTCCCTCGAGGAATTTTCTTCAATTTTAATTCCTTGGCTATGGCTTTCCTTTCTCACTTCCAGTTACTTGTCTGGTATGAAACCAACACCAACCTTCTCACCTCATTGAAGCATTCAACTGCTACTCACATTTCAGATCACTTTCATGAATGGTGACGACATTGTCGCCTCATAAAATTCAAGATCCCCGATCAACTATTGACTGAATGGTTTATGAAATTATTCATTCCCAGGATTTCTAAAGATATTTCCATGGGTGGGTGTGTCACAAAAGAGGAATTAATTCCAGATCTCAATACCTCGATTTTTTTTATTCTCAATCTGGGACTATATATGAGTTATTTCCTAATGCGCCATGACCTTCAAATGTTCCTGCATCATCTTAGTCTCCTGTTACACCTTCGGTGGATGGTTTTATAGGGACAATGTTTAATACTAATAGTAGTACACCAAAACTTCTTCAAAGTCTAAATCCACTATTGTTTATGTGCCCTCCACTCCTTCCAATAACCAAAATAATCCTGGTAAAATCTTTGAGGCAAATTTTATTCAATCTACCGTAGTAGACAAATCCTCGAAAGGTAAGAAAAATGGTAAAGGAAAGTCCAAATATGAAAACCCTAAATAGGATTCAAAGAAGTCATATGCTGACGATTCTTCAACATGTAACTCTAAATATCCTTGTTTGATATGTGATGATGATCATTACACCAAGGATTTTCCTAGGCATACCGAAGTAGCCTATCTTATAAAGGGTGTACCTAGGACTTTGGCTATTTTGAAAGAACCTTTCCCTTCTCAACAGACGCAATTGGTATATCAAGCTCAATCATTTGGAAACTCTCAGGTTTCTATGGCTAGAACAGAACATATCGTCATTTCTACGAGATCTAAATACTACCCCAATCCAACCAAGGCTCCTATGGAATCGGAAGTTACAGGTCACCCTTCCTCTTACATGCCCCCTACCTCTGGTCCTCTCCAAAAAGAGATACCTAGTAGTGACTGCATCATTCAACCACCCCCAAAAGGTGTTCTTAGGAAATCATCCTATAATATGAATGTGAGAGCTGCACAACACTAAAATATTATAGAGGATCTAGCTCAAGTGCCTTCAGAAACGTTGGCTTTGGATGTCCTTAGGTCGTGTCCATCACAACAGAAGGCGCTACTCTCCGCTATTGGATGGATTGATCCCGTAGATTCTAATCTTATTACTTTCGATCTCAAGAATTTCATTCCTCGCCTCCCATCTTAGGTCGCTTTTCTGATTCAAGTTACCGTCATGGGAAATAATATTCATCAGAGTGTTTTTGATGAAGGCACTTCGACCTAAATCATGTATGTCGCATGCTGGAAATCCATCGGCTCTACCCCATTGATTCAGTTCCCGAATACCTTGGAAACTTTCGACGGTAGAGGTTCCCTACCGTACGGTATTCTCAAATCGTTTCCCATCTTTTTGTAGGTAAAAATGGTAACCTTGGAAGTCAAAGTGGTAGATGTCAACCTAAACTATAATATCCTTCTTGGACGTAGTTGGACAAATTTTATGGTTTGCATGGTCTTCACACTTTTTTGTGTCCTTCATTTCCCTCATCAGGGAAAGATCGTGACCATTGATCATTTGGCTTTCTTTTCCTCTGATTCTTCAATAGGAAACATTTTGTATGTTGGGAAGACCGCTACCCCCTATGAGAACATTGGGTTGATTATATTCAAAGACTCATCCCTTATGGGAATCTTTCCACTCCCACCTCTGAATGGTGCCTCTTTCAATATGATTTCATCCGGTCCCGATCCATGGATTTTTCCCAATCCTGACCAGCTCGAGAGTTTTGGTGACGTTACGCCTCTAAGCCCGATTGAGAAAATATATCAAAGTATTATCATGGCTTCTGAGGCTGCATATAGAACCAACTATCATTTGGTTTCCTCTTTGGACACTTATGCACAGTCCCTGGTTTTGTTCTTGGGAATCTTATTATCCATTGAATGAGACTTTCCCCACCAACGAGAGTATCGTGGAGGTAATTTCTCTCGAAGAAACTCCATGAGATGATGGAAATCATTGTTCCTCGTTTCTCCCAATCCCAGGTGACATCTTCACCTGTCTGGAATCCCATGATTCATCTCTACCAACTGACCCATTTTATAATCTGACCTTGATTCATGAAGTGTTGTCCGAGTGGAACATGGCAAATATTACTTCAACCATTCTGATCAACATCTCTATCAAACCAGGTGTTTTCCTCTGAGATAATTCTAGGTCAATTAATCATGCCAGAGCATCTATAATATTTTTTTGTTTTGAATTAGGTTTTCGGATGACCAATGTATAAATAAATTACAAACGAATGTGTTTAAACTTTAGATAATATTAATTATTAAGAAAAGGGTTTTTGATCTACTTCAAATAGTGATTTAAGATTGCATGTGTGAAGGCAGAAACTGTAAGAAAGTATGAACAGTTAAATATTCAGATTGAATGTTTAATTTATCATAAGAGTGAAAGACTGTCAAACAATGTTTAACAACTTAACAAAACATACTTAACTTTATGAAGATGCTCACAATTAATTGATATAGAGGGGCTTATAAAAACAGATAGTTCAATAATTCATTCTCTAAAATGTATTATAACTTCATAGGATTTAAGATAGACTGAAACACATATTTTTCTTACCTAATTATCTTCATAAACACCAAATATATGTAGAAGACAAAATTGAAATGAATACTGGAAAAATCACAAAAGAACAAAATGATTGAAATAAATATGGAATCCTTTTATTATCATCAATTGTCAAAGCTCATACACTTCTGCTTAGAAATGCTCATCCAAGGGTGCAACCCTTAATAACTCGAATGGAGAGTTATTTATACTAGTTTCTATCGCTTAGAAGTATCTAAAATTGATTACAAAAATAGTATCAAATTGTAGGAAAACAAAACTGATGAGTGATCTGTCACTGTCTTTGAGGAAATAGTTGATGATGTCACCCAAAAATTGTTGTTGTTCTAGCATGTAGTTGAGAAAAAAATTTACTTGATGGTTTCACATAAGTGATCCCATCTTTGCTCACTCAGAATTTCTAGATTTACCAACCTTCTGAAACCTTCATCTATTTTTGTGTACCTTTCAAATGTAGGCTTGTTGATGAACATATGTTTGATTTCATGTTTTATAATCAAATCAAAATGTAAAGCTTCTAGAAAAACTTACCCTGTCACATGACCTTTAATTCCTACAAACTTTTATTTGTCAGTTGCAATGGTGTAAAGGTTTTTGCAATACTCCTCCAATTGGATTACCTTTTCATTAGGAGCTACTAGTCCAGGAAATCCTCTCTGGTTCAAAAAATTAAACTTAGTGTGAAATATTTGGGCATCAATGTCCAAAGTTTGACACTTAGTTTCCAATTGGTTCAGTAAATTCTTTTTCTGCAATACTTTCTTGATTTCTAATATAGTAGTTGTTCTGCCTGAAATGTTGATCTGCTCCAACTCTACTCTAATTTTAGACTTTAGTACCTTGATCATATTTGATGCCTTTTTTGGTTTTTTCTTGAGTGTTTCCTTATCTTTTTCAATGATTATCATGCATCTTTTCATTAACTCATGTTGTTCAAAATTAATTTGTATGGATGGCCATACTTCTATCATTGCTTGACTAATTTCTGTCCATATACTCTCCTTGGCTTGGGCCAAGGTGTCTGCAATGAGCAGTTCACTTTCTAGCTTCTAAAATTTAAGTCCCAATCTATAAGACTTATGCATTTCTTCCATGTACAAGATATGATTTTTAATCTTTTGGGTTTCCAAGGACTTGTTGATGAAGATATGTTTGATTTCATGTTTTATAATCAAATCTAAATCTAAATCTTCTAGAAAATATTTCCCTGTCACATGGCCTTTAATTCCTACAAAATTTGATTTTTCAGTTGCAATGGTGTAAATATTTTTGCAGTACTCATCCAATTTGATCAGATTTTCATTACGAGCTACTAGTCCAGGAAATCCTCTCTGGTTCAACAAATTAAACTTTGTGTGAAATATTTGGGTAGAAATGTCCAAAGTTTGACACTTAGTTTCCAATTGGTTCAATAAATTCTTTTTCTGCAATACTTTCTTGATTTCTAGGATAGTAGTTGTTATGCTTGAATTATTGATCTGCTCCAACTCTACTTTGATTTTAGAGTTTATTACCTTTATCATATATGATGCCTCTTTTTGTTTTCGCTTGAGTGTTGCCTTCTCTTTTTCAATGACTATCGTGCATATGTTCATTAACTCATGTTGTTAAAAATTAATTTGTATGGATGGCCATACTTCTATCATTGCTTGACTGATTTATGTCCATATAATCTCCTTGGATTGGGCCAAGGTGTCTACAATGATCAGATCACTTTCTAGCTTTTGAAATTTAAGTCCCAATCTATGAGAATTCTGCATTTCTTCCATGTACAAGATATGATTTTTAATCTTCTGAGTTTCCAAGGACTTGAATTTCTTTAGCAGCTTCTCATTTTCCTCTTTCTGTATGGCCAACTCCTGCACTAGTCTAACTGAATCCCCCATATTCGATAAAAATTCCATAGTTTTTTATGAAGAGCTTGGCTTTCTACCTGCAATTATACTTGGTACTGTTGTAACTAGGATCATAGCAAGTTGAGTTGATTCTTTTTCTTTGAGCAGTCCTTCAATCTAATCCTTCACCTTCTTTATCTGGATGTTCTGCTCAATGATGATTTTGAGCATCTCTTCTATGTTCTTTTCACTCTCCTCTATTTCCTTTGTTTTTGGGTCTTCTTTGGAAGGTAGCTTTAGCTATTTCGCAGAGTTGTAATGTCTGCATTTTTCTTCTTTAAAATTTCTTCTACAAATTTACAATCTTTTGGGTCATACCCAATCTTAACCACAATGTCTTATAAATAATTTAACTTGTTGTTTTTACCTAAAAAAGAGAGTTTTCCTATTTTAAGTTGTGACTGCATTAGTGTCAGTATTTTCATACTTTCACCAGGATCAAAACACATTTTTCATGTGCATCTTAGGTGTCCCACTCTAAATAAATTTTCAATCATTCCATTAGGTCATGATATAAATTGTTACACTCATGGTTTTCCTTGTCAATAAACTTCATTCTCCCTCAAAAGATCATATTGGATGACTCATTTTCATGTCTCCTTGAGCATAACAACACCTATGGAAATTCTCTTTTCACTTGGAAGTATTTTAAGTCAAAATCTCATTCATGAAAGTCAGGTCTAAAGTAGTCCCATTAGGTCATTAGGTTTTTATATTTCTCAAGGTCACTCCTTCATTTCAGATGAGGTTAACACATATATGAGAGGGACTAAATAAGATCATCGTGATGTAATTTTCATACTTTCAAAGTTGTAATTGTTTGAGTTTAATTACTTTTATATCAAAATGTCATTTTGATATAAAAGTCAAATATGTAATTTATTTATGTTTATGTTTTTCCAAATGTAATTTTATGTTCTCATATGTAATAAATTCATCCCAAGCTGTCAAATGCAATCATTTTCAGCTTAAGTGGAGCAAAGAGAGCCAACCTGCAATGTCAAAGAAGTCATAAATATAAAAAGTATCAGTGCCAAAGTCCAAAGGGAAAGTGAACATAGCAAAAGTGGGTTATTCAAATTAAAAATTCAAAACCACTAAAGCTATAAATTCTTTCAAATACCTCAAAGCAAGTCATTGTTTCCATTCAGCCATCAGGAGTTTCTAGAAAAGGAGAATTTTCAAGTTTTCTAAGTAATTTCAGTCAAATTTCAGGGTCGCTATGCGTTTTCCTAAGCACTATGCATTTACCTTGAGGCGCTGCGCATTTTCTTGACAACTCTAGACCAATTTACACAGGCATTGCGCATTTGCATAGAGGCACTGCGCATTTTCTCGAGCGTTGCGTGTTCCTCTAGAACGCTTCGTGTTTGCACAGGGAGGGTTTCAAATCATTTCACCACCTCCAGCAAGATTTGTTTCCTCACCAATTTCTTCAAGAGGCTTTAAATCAATAAGTGCACCCTAAATCACCTCTCCTCTAATATATTTGGTGTTCCATAAGAAGATTGAAGTTATTTTTTCTATGAAACCCTAGTTTTCATTTTCTTCCCATTTTTCATGCACCATATCCATATTCATGTCCCTAAACACATATCAGTCATAAATATTGTTAAATCCTAGGGTTTTCATAGACCTAGGTTTTAATTTACAATCATTCCCTCCATTTTCCTAAGCCATTCATCTCATCTCTCACTCCCATCATCTCATTCCATTTACGCTAGGGTTTCCAAAGCCTTCAAATTCAAAATGTTTGAAGAGGAGGACAAAGGTGTCAGTGAGGAAAAAACACCAAAGGGAAGTAACCATAAAGTAGGGAAAATCATTAGATATGAACCAATAACCAAAAAGAATTTCATGGCTTCTCCTCTCACTGTGTCATGTTTTCAACATGTTGGTTGTTTTGAGTTTTGTGAGAAAGTGTAGCAGATTCAGTATCACCTTATGTTGACAAGGTTGTTCATTACAAATATTCATGGTAGGCAGGTCACTCTTGTTGGGGTCACTTTTACCATGTCCACTAATGCCATTTCAGCTGCTACAGGGATCCCTAATGTGGGAGAGAAATGGTTTAAACAAGGAAACCTTGATCAAAGCTACTATGAACCATATCTCAAACCTAGATACAAGGATGACAAAAATACCATTTTCCCCTTCTCTCATATTCTTGACCGATATGTCCCTATGATGAAAATAATCATGAAATACTTCACTTGTGAGGGGAGGTTTTCTCAAATCTATTAATATCATATCTGATTCCTCATGTACTTCACTAGAGTTAGAATGCTTCACATACCCTACTATCTCTCCCACAACATTGGCAAGATGGCATACATTGTACAAAAGAAGGATTATAATCATCAAATGCAGAGTCTCTTCCACCATTCCCTCATCAAGATGATAGTCATGCTTCAGCGTGAGCAAAATAACATCCCATGGGACACATTCATAGCAAATTAAGTCTTCACTACCCCACCTAGTCAACAAAAGCAAAGTATCCCTTCATCATCTCATCCTCCCATATCCACTCCTCTATCTCAACCTACTTCTCATACATCATCACCTAGTCAGATGAATTCACCTCATGTTGATCCTAATTCTTCACCTTTCCATAACCCTTCATCATCACATAATGATACTGAGTCATCAATAAGTGAGAAGGACATTGGGGCAACTTGGGCTAATGTGACTGATGTTGAGCCATTTCCCAAGACCTATCAGAGAGGCTAAAGGCATGTTTTTGCTTCACTTGGAGTGAAAGGGACCATGTCTTCTTCATCAACAAAACAGGTGGACAAGGGAAAGGAAAAGTCTAAAGAGCCAATCATTGATGAACAGGAGGATAAATATGCAATAGAGTAGGAGTTTCAGTTAATTGACCTAGATGAGGAGGATGAGGGAAGAATCATTAGTGCGGAAATCAAAGGAAAAGAAGCAAAGATTAGTGAACTTCAAGCTAATCTTGACAGAGAAAAGTATGTGATTGATTTTCTTGAGCAATAAAATCAGCAGCTAAAGACCAAGCATATTATCAATGAGGTCAGTATCATCAAAGCAAAAAGAGAGGCAGAAAAGGCCAAGGCCTTGTTGGAGGAGACCTTGTAAATAATTGGTGAGATTGATGATGAGGAGGATCATCCTCCAAGATAGAGACCAAATATTAGAGGGCTGAAAAGAGCTCTATCCCTTAAGAGACAGAGAGAAGTTGAGTTGGTAGAGAAGCTCACTCCAAGTGAGCTACTTTCCCTAGAGATTAGCAAGGATAGAGAATCATGACTTGATAGATCCAAATTGAATCTGGAGAGTTTTCTATAGAAGGAAAAAAAGGACAATGACATTAAGAGGAAAATGGCAAAGCACAATGCCATGAGGAACAAAATTGCAAGGGCCAAGCTCAAAAGAGCCCATGCAAAAATTCAAACTTTGACTAAGAAAAAAGAGAAGGAGAGGTTAGACATACTTTCTGAGGTGTCTCTTCATTCCTTAAGCACTTGAGAAGCAATTAGCCTCGCAATTTTGGAAAAAATTTGGCTCATTTAGCGCTTTAGTGCATTTTTGGTTTTTTGAGTAATTTTGGCACACAGAATTCTGCCAAACGTGCAGCTCCCTGGGCATTTTTAATTTTTTGGGGGCATAAAACTGACAAAAAGCCACCACCATCATGTTCAGAATGATGAATACATCAACCCTAGCAAGTTTCAGAAAATTTGGAGGAGAACTGGTCCCTCAAAAGTGCAAAAAACCACCAAATTTTCATGTTTTTGCCTCCTTTTTGACCTAGGCGCTGCACATTTATTAGTCTTGTGAGATTCACTTTTTGACAGGGAACATGAGCACAATTTTGAAAATGTGAGGAATATTTGGAAACTAGACTCAGAGATATTTCCATTGAGCTATCGTGGAGCTGATTTGGACACCGGGAAGGCCTCCAAATGTTGCTTGCAAAAGAGGATATTTTTCCTGTTAGGGCACTCTGCATTTGCCAGGAAAATTGCAGTTTCACCATCTTGGGCAAATTTTGAATTTTCACTCCAGTTTAACTTTTTACTTAGGAAAATGAAGAAATTACTAATGTAAATGGTCATGGTGAACGTAAATGTCATGTTTTGACTTTCATCTAAGGTAGATACATTAGGTGAGTCCTCTAGAGGTCAAATGAATCAATTTCCTCTCTTTTAGAGGCAAATTTTTGGGTCTTCCTAGTCTTCAGTTTCTTGGTTGGGAGTAGGTGAAAATGATTCCTATCTCATGGATTCAACTCCTTGATGCTAGGGAAAGTGGTTTTGAGGTCTATATTATGTATTTTCTCAGTCATTGTAATGGTTGGAATCACTTGGAGGTTTGGCATCTCAAGAGACATACTTTTGTATCAGTCTTGGCCTTGACATTAATCAAACTTGCAGCTATTTTTATGGGATCCATGTGGTATTGTGTTTAGTTTCAGTTTCTTATTTTGTGATCAAATTTTCAAATGTTTTGTGTATTTCATCCATCATTTCATTTCTATTAAGTGAATTTTTACAAGTTAGATGAATAGAATCCATAATTTCTATGCTCTGTTTTGGGTAAATATCCACAATTTGTAATTTCTTCAGTTTAGAAAGAAATCATGAGTTCACCATGATATTTATAGCTTCTCACCTGTATTAAATCATCCCATCATCAAAAACATAAATTTATTAACATTGTACCTACCTTACCCCATAGAACACCCTACAATTTTGACCTAATTTCCTTGCCCTAGTTGTTTGACTCCTTCTGATCCAGCAAAAAACCTATACAATCAAAATCAAAAACCCTGAGCTACTATACCTAGCCTAATATCTTCTTTACCCAGTCATTTTGGCTATGATCTATAAGGAGAGATCCCTCTCCTGGCCTAGTAGGTCTAGCTACTTGGCTAAGAATGGTTTGAGGTTACCTCAAAATTGCCTTCTTTAGCCTGAGGTTCAAATCCGAGTGATAACAGACTGCACATTTGATAATGTTTTTCTTAACTTAGATAAATTCATAGTTGTATTATTCATGGTAGAGAATATCATCTCTCCAGACTATCTATGCATATTCATTTGATCTATTAGATGAATATGGTTAGCATCAAATGAGAAAATGGTCTTCTTATAATCTGATGGAGACTTAGGAAAAGGGACTTGGGCTAGTATAAAATCCATTTGCACCCTTCCCTTTTCACTATAAAAAGTAGAGAGAAGCATGTGTTGTGATATAGAAGTCTACTTCCAAAACTGACTGTATACATTAGACTTCAAAGTTTCAGTTTTTTGCTTAATCTCCAAGAATTTGGAGAATATGTTCTAGTCATATCATGAACTTGTTCCCATTGATTGAATGATTTCTAGAGGTTCTTTAGAGGGTGAAGTAGATGATGGAGTATTAGGAATACTCCCTCCTGTTGATGTAGAAACTTCTAGATCTCCTAAATCTATGATTTCTGGTTCTTTTATACTCTGTTTTGTAGAAATTTTTAAGTCAGTCTTCTGTTTGTTTGGCTGGAATATGAATTCTCTAACCAAATCCATAGTATTTGATGTTTCTTCCCATGATATTTTCCATTGTTTTCTTTGGGAAACTAGATTTTGCAAAGTGGAGGTAGAAATGATATGTTCCTCTCCTTCCTACAATGTATTTTTAGTTCACTGCTCCTGATTCATGAAATTTTCAATTTCAAGCCTTGGTGTATGATTATATGGAGTTGTTTTTAATTCAACTCTTAAATTTGAAATAATACTGAAGGGGTCATCAGACCAAGTGAATCTTGCATGAAAAATCTTATTTTTCAAGATAACATTTGCATCCATGCTAGTTGATCTGGTATTGAAAATGAAAGAACCAATATTTGACTTAATCTTAAACTGTCACTTCCTTTTCCCTAAAACAAACTGTAGATCGCCCATATTAATCATTTGCCTAATACATTCCAAAGAGAAAATTATCATTGGAACATATTTTGGCAATTTATATGGTGCTAACTCACAACCATATACTCTGATCTCAGGTTAATTCTGGTATAAATACCAGTCTCTAGTTTTGACTTGGTCACTCAAATGAAGAATCATTTTAATATCCTAACCACTGGGCTCATTCTGGCTACTAATAAGTTGTACTATTGGATGGATGGATGATTCAATGAAATATGAAAAAGAGAATCTAGCTAAAATAGAGCTGACCATCTTTTTCTAATGAATTACTGACTGGTTGACTCCCTATTCCTCATGCTTTTTGAGTGTAATAGGAAGTGAATCTCCTTGTTGAAACAGAAACATATGTATAAGTAAATAGGTGTACTTAAACATTCCTTGGGTTGTCAAATTCATCAATTTCTCATGCATATTATCAATCTAAAATTGACTGTAATTATACATGAATGCAGGTTGATGATCTTTGGAAAAAATGGAAAAATATCCAAGGATGGGTTCATCTACTATCTTGTCATTTGAATATCCTAACAACCAAGTCAGTAGAGAAATGATGTGTCAGGTGGCTTTTGGGAACATGGAGGATGGATAAGGTGGGTTTCTTTTTGGTAATTCAACATCATCGGGTAGAAATGTTTCAAATATTTGAGCTCTCTGAGGGAAAGGAAGTTTATGGTACAACTCCATAAGAGCTGCTTCAGAGAAAAGGCTTAAGGAATCATTCTGAGGGACTAAGAGCATACTATTTATAGTCTTTGCAGTGATGGATATCTGAATGTTTCCATTATGATCCACTACTGCTCTTTTGATGGGGTCACATCTGGTTTGACACCATATGACCAGGTCTGGGAAGTCATGAGTTTGAGGGAATGAAAAGAGTGGTAGAAGGGATTCCCAAAACTTCATTTCATATTGTTGATCGAGGTATTTTTTCTTCAACCACAGGCCCAATTCATGGAATTAAAATTCGCACTCTGTGTCAACAATTTTGAAATAAGAGTCAACAAAGGGGACGTGGTCAAGATCAACTGGGGTAGAAGTGGTAGGGTTTTCTTTAGAGGTAGGATTTCTACTCTTTCCTTTGGGTGCCATGTTTTCTGTAGAGGGAAAATAATAATAATAAGAATATTAATTCTTTGTGTTGAATGATGACAAACGTCTGAAACAGTGGTGAAATTATACTTTGAAAACCTGCAATCCAACATAAAATAATGAATAAAGACAAAATGGTAAAGGAAGGGCAAGGCTTTATTTATATAGTGACTTGAATGTTTTTATGAGATGATTGTTTGAGAATGTGACTGTAGTAGTTAAATTCCAACGATACAGGAGCTGGGCGATGAAACGGCTAAGGAAATGGCTAGAGAGCAGGTCAAATGGGACAGGAGGCATAACGGTAAGGAGCGAGGTAGCAAAGGAATGGTGAGGATGCAGTGTCTTATTCGGTGTTGGGAAATGGTCAAGTGTAGAAATTATACAAAAATATGCATATCAATGGATTCAATCTGATCAAGTAATGTACTAAAGCTAGATATTGAATCCTTCTACAAATCAATTGCAAAAAATAAACACGATCGCCAATCACAACAAGTAAAGAAAGAATCAAATCAAACCACAACACAGATAATTTCCCGAGGAAAGTTTTCTGCTCAAAACCCCTCTATCTTTTATTGTATATTCCATAAGGAATCATGAAAAAATTTCAATGCACTTTTCTCACAAGTGTCTCCTGCACTCTTCTTATTGTCTCACACTGATCCAGACAAAATTGGGCCAACACTTAGCCAATTCTCAGCCTATCTTTAGCTTGCCTTGCTCACACAATTCATGAGGAATGAAATCCCTATTCCTTAGGAATTTCATCCTTCCTCAACTACGTTGAGTATCATGGGAATCCTATGGTGTTTTAACTGCATCTACGTAGCCTGCTAATATCGCAATTGATAGTTAAATTCCCTTTAACCTTTGTCTCAACTGGTTCTCCACTGGAGCTGACATTCATGTAGATATTAATTAAAAATCATCAGTTGCATGGCAGATCACTAATTTTGAATTAAATCTAATTTAATTCAATTGATCTCTCACTAGTGCAACAAACAATTACAACTAGGTCAACTGACTTTAACTCACCTAACTGAGTTAATTGATTATGCATGCATTAAAATCATGCACTTAACTGCAAATTGAACTCTAAAACACATAGAATCACTCTTCATGCCTCAAAAACCACCCTTAACTTGAAATTCATGAGCTAATTGAGCTTATCACACTCAGTTAACTATTACAAGTGATTATGAGATAAGATTACAATTTATGGTCCAATTTAATTAAGGGATAGGTAAATTTGACACATATCCAATTTATTAAATAAATTGAATTTCACAATAATGTATTTCTAGGACCCATAATTACATGACCTGTGGTCCCAAACTAGTGTAGGTGCTATCATGTTTCTTATGGATGCCAATTTCACTGTTTCTTGTTGCAAACTTCAATACTCCCTCTCAACAAGAAAGGAATGTCCTTGCATGTTGTGAAACCAACTCCAAAAATAGAAGAAAAGAGATATCAACGCCCTAGAAATAAGCCACTTCAAGGGGGCAACCTCCAATACATTACATGAATGAATAATTCTTGGATGATACAAATGACAAAACCTCCTATCTATATATAGGAGTCCATGGGACCACAATGTAATCCTAGCCGACCTAACAATAATAATTTAAGGGCACAATAATAACAATATGGGGGTTACAGGGGTAAAAAAATAACAATAAGGGGGGCTACACTAACATAATAAGGGACTACACTAGTAATATAGGGACTTAACATGCCCCTCTCCTTCAAACAAGTGTTGTCCTCAACGCTTGATTATTTCTTAATGGTTCTGTATAAAATTCTCATCCTCCCATGTGGAATCTTCTACAGGAAAGTTCTTCCACTTTTCGAGATACTCTGAAAGTGATCATACTTTTCAAGTTCTTGTTTCTGTGACTGCTTCAGAACTTCTTTCAATGTGATGTTGATCTTCTTGTTGTTTCATTAGATTTTGCACCAAATTTAGGTTATCTTTTGAGAGTTGGAGAACTTGTTTTTGATGCTCGATGTCATATTCCACTAATTTATCATCCATATTAGCTATTATTTGATCCTTCAAACCATCCAACTTAGCCTCCATTTCTGCTTTTAAACCATCTATGTCATCTTAGGTTTCTCTTCGTAAGATTGAAATTTGTTGCACTTGGTATCGTAATTTTGATATCTCATACTCCAATTCTTCCTCTTCATGCATCATATTATAGATTTTTGAGAGCTTAATGGGTGTTGAATTCTTTTTAGGAGCCATTTTAGAATCCATTACTGATATATATTCTACAATATGTCCTTGGAATGAATTCAACTTGATTCTTCAAACAAGACTTTTGCAATTCGGAAAAAAAAAATACACACCTTTACTTGCTTTTGAGGAGCTCCATATTGAAATTGAATTCTCTGTATAATTTTTTATCCTCAATATCTAAAATTCAGCCCTATAGTAGCCCTCTAAAGTTTCTTTCAAATGCAACAGGTTTGATCTGATTTTGATTCTTCAAGGCAAATTTATGTCCAATCTCCCACAATGACCCAATTTTGGACTGGTTCAGTAGAGAAAACTTTTATGACTTTCCACGTGTCATTGTTTCCTTCTTTAGCTCTAAAATTGATGTACTGAAAACTAAATTCCGTGTACTTGTGGCTACTTTTTACAGAATTCAAATCCGATGCTCAAAGAGAGAGGTATGAAGATTTTCCCACGATCACCTCTTTGAGATGAAATTCAGAAGCCTGAAAAATACCTAACTTCCACAAATCATATCTCCGAAAATATTGCGAACCAAGCTCTGAAATTGTGCAAAAATGTTCCTCAGTATTTTTGCTTCACATTCTAAAAATTTCAATTTCTGAACCTTCGTAGAAAACAAGTTATTATGATAATACCATGATGACCTGTTTAGGTTAAATTCAGGAGCCTACAAAATGACCTAACTTGCACAGATCATATCTTCGACAATATTGTGAACCAAGCTCTAAAATTTTGCAACGATGTTCCTCAGGATTTTGGCTTCGCACTCTAAAAAATTTAGATTTTGAACCTTCGTAGAAAAAATTCATAGTGAAAAATCCACGATGACTTGTTTGGAGCAGCGAAACCCTAGATTCTCAAAGCTCTAATACCAAATGTTGTGAAACCAACTCCAAAAATAGAAGAAAAGAGATATCAACACCTTAGAAATAAGCCACTTCAAGGGGGAAACCTCCAATACATTACATGAATGAATCATTCTTGGATGATACAAATGACAAGACCTCATATCTATATATAGGAGTCCATGGGGCCACAATGTAATCCTAGCCGACCTAAAAATAATAATGTAAGGGCACAATAATAACAATATGGGGGTTACAGGGGTAAAACAATAACAATAAGGGGGGCTACACTAACATAATAAAGGACTACACTAGTAATATAGGGACTTAAAATTGCATGCGACATGTAACTCTTGCATGCGACGTGCAACTCTTGCATGACACATGCAACTCTTGCATGCCACATGCAAATATTTCATGTGACATGCAACTCTTGGATGCAACACTTCTCTAGTGTTTCTGGCGCCTACAACACTTGCATGCAATACTTCTCTAGTGTTTCTCGCACATGCAACTTTTTCATGCAACACTTCCGAAACTGAATAGCCTCCAAACAACTAAATCAGTATAATGCATCTGTCATCAGAGTCTTCTGACTATTGGTACCTACTGCACATGTCTACTGGAATCTCTGCATTTTTGACATATGCATCCATGCACTCTTCACTACTGCCAACTCTAATATGTGCTCTAGTATCCAACACCTGTCACTATGATTTATGTCCTTCCGACATCTTACTACATCAATCTAACCGATCTTGATACTACTGTATTGTGGGCTCCCCATAGTCAGGTTTTATCCATTAGACACACCATCTCAATGAACCCTACCTAAATTTCTTATTGGGATTAATTTTTCACATCGCCCCACCTCGCACTTGGAGGTATAGCTGCATGTACTCCCTCTACCCATATGGCTCAAAATTTCTCTGCTTGAGTGGTTTCTGCCACTCCATGATCCTCTACCTGTGCCTTCTCCACATCTTGAGGCTCATTCTTTGGAACCAAAAGTTCCTCATCTGCATTCAAATCAATCTCTCTCTCAAGGAACAATTGCATGACTTTCTCACAATTCCCCATAGTACATCCCTTGCATTTGTATATTTGCACAAGAGTACCCTTTGGAATCTCTGTAGAAATCGGTTGCATGATATTTAAAGCTCTATGGTGTAGATGGCCCAATCTCTTACGCCATAACTCATCCTCATCCTGACTCACCACTTTTTTTGTTTTATCCATCAATTTTACGCAACCATCTACATCACGTTTACAGAGATTATTCACACAAATCCCAATCTTCTTGTTTTTTCCTATGGCTTTGTGTCGAAGGAAATCTTTCCCTTCACTGGAAACCACAACATAACCTTTATCCTCCAAAATTTCAATTGAAACTAAATTCTTTTTCAAGCCTGGTACTTGCATGCCATCTTTTAATAAGAATGGTTTACCTGACTGTCTCTAGAAAGTAACTGTACCAATCTCGATAGCGCGATACGTTTCATCGTCACCCATTTCGACATGCATCTGGAGGTCCTTCTCCTCCAAGCTACTAAAACGTTCTTTGTCTCCCGTCATGTGGAAAGATGCACCACTATCCAAGTACCACCCTAATCCCATCACACTTGACACCATGCATACAATCAGTGAGAAGTCCAACTCAAATTGTGAGGCCAAAGCCTCACCAACTTCAGATTTTGAAGCCTTCTTGTTCTTCTTCTTTTGTGGAAAATTAGTGTCATAATTTCCATGCTCGTGACAGTGAGAACACTTCACTCTGGACATGTTGCACTCCTTGCCTTCTTCACCAATCTCAAATTTGGAATATTATTTTTTTCCTTCCCCTTCTTCACCTTACCAACCAGGGCAGAATTTTCTTCATCATCCATATTAGATGAAGATCCATCCCTGGTATTCCACCTAAGTTCTTCTTGCACCAAATCCGACCAAATCCATTCCCAATTTGGAAGCGGAGGTCCTTCTCCTCCAAGCTACTAAAACGTTCTTTGTCTCCCCTCATGTGGAAAGATGCACCAATATCCAAGTACCACCCTGATCCCATCGCACTTGACACCATGCATGTGATCAACGAGAAGTCCAACTCAAATTGCGAGGTCAAAGCCTCACCAACTTTAGATCTTGAATCCTTCTTGTTCTTCTTATTTTGTGGACAATTAGTGGCATAATTTCCATGCTCGTGATAGTGAGAACACTTCACTCTAGACATGTCACACTCCTTGCCTTCTTCACTAGTCTCAAATTTGGAATATTATTTTTTTTCCTTCCCCTTCTTCACCTTACCAAAAAAGGCACAATTTTCTTCATCATCCATCTTAGATGAAGATCCATCCCTAGTATTCCACCTGAGTTCTTCTTGCACCAAATCAGACCAAAGACGTTCCCAATATGGCATCTTCTCCCTCCCATTGATAAAGTCCTGATAACTATGCCAACTTTTAGGAAGGCCTAGAAAATCTAGGCTCACTAATTCATCATCCACGATAGTAATTCCTACACTCCCAAGCTCATCCCGACATTGGAAAAACTTTGTTAAATATATCGGAATAGTGTCACCTTTCTCCATTTTGATTTTCCTGAGCTTGCACTTCAATGCCAATTTTTTGTGATCACTGCTACTCTGAAACAGATCTGTCAAAGCCTTCCACATTGCATATGGAGTCGATTTTCCATGGAGACTTGATAAAATGTGTTCTTGTACTCCCTCCAATAAGATCCTTCTCGCCTTTGCTACCTTCTTTTTCCAAGCATCAAGATTTGCAACATCTGCTACAGTGGGTTTGGGAACATCATTATCAATGAATTATTTCAACCCATTTTCCTCTAGTACTTCCTCCATCCTATATTTCCATGCAATATAGTTAGAGATTCCCTCAAGTGTATACTCCAATCTCAAGCCATTGAAATCCATTTCGATCCTGATCTGCCCGTCACACCAAGAATACTTTTGCAAATTCGAATTCTATACAGTCACAAATTCATCTTCTCCTCCACTATAGTAATTTCATGTGCTCTGATACCATGTAGAAATTAAACAAACATATTTATATCAATGGATTCAATCTGATCAAGCAATGTACTAAATCTAGATACTGAATCATTCTACAAATCAATTGCGAAAAATAAACATGATCGCCAATCACAACAAGTAAAGAAAGAATCAAATCAAACCACAACACAGATAATTTCCTAGGGAAAGCTTGCTACTAAAAACCCCTCTATCTTCTAATTTATATTCCACAGGAAATCATGAAAACAATTACAATGCACTTTTCTCACAAGAGTCTCCTCCACTCTATCTATCATCTCACACTTATCCATAAAAAATCGGGCCAACACTTAGATAATTCTCAGCCTGTCTTCATCCTGCCTTGCTCACACAATTCATGAGGAATGAAATCCCTATTACTTAGGAATTTTATTCTTCCTCAACTGCACTGTGTATCATGGGAATATTGTGGTGTTTTAACTGAATCTGGACAGCCTGCTAATATCACAACTAATAGTTAACTTCCCTTTAACCTTTGTCTCAACTAGTTCTCCACTGGAAGTGACATGCATAAAACTATTAATAGTAAATCATTAGTTGCATGGAAGATCACTGATTTTGAATTAAATATGATTTAATTCACTTGATCTCTCACTAGTGCAACAAACAGTTACAACTAGTTCAATTGGCTTTAACTCACCTAACTGAGTTAACGGATTACTCATGCATTAAACTCATTCACTTTACTGCAACTTGAAATCTAAAACACATAGAATCACTCTGCATGCCTCACCAACCACCCTCAACTCGAAATTCATGAGTTAAATGAGTTTATCACACTCAGTTAACTATTACAAGTGATTATGAGATAAGGTTACAATTTATTGTCCAATTTAATTAAGTGATAATTAAATTTGAAACATAAAAAATTATTAAATAAATTGAATTGCACACTAACGTATCACTAGGACCCATAATTACATGACCTATGGTCCCACACTAGTGTAGGTGCTATCACGTTTCTTCTGGATGTCAATTTCACTGTTTCTTGTTGCAAATTTCAACATCAAGAAGAAAAGTCAACTGACTGTTGGCAGGAGTGGAAACCACTGTTGAGGAGAAAGTATATTTTATAGGGGGAGGGCAGTGGTTTATGGTGGGGTGCAAAATATCATGGAGGTTACACATAGGGAGTGCCCACCATCAGTAAAACAACTTTTCAGACCCCCCACCCCCGTCATTAACGGGAAACGGGCAAGGGGGTGCGAAAACGCTTCCCCACAATTGATCTAGGCAGGGAAGAGATTCGCCCTTGAAAGTTGCTTGGGCGATAACAAAATGCAACAAATGCTTTTGTCTTTAGTGAAATTAGGATAAAAAACATTCGCTTGATTTATTACAATAAATAATAATTTTTTAATGAATCAATTAATCAAAATTAAAAACATTTAACTCCTAAATTAAAATCTTGGCACATTTAAACAAGTAGCCATTTTTCAAATTTATTTAAAATTAAGCAAATCATTTTTTATTGTTTTTCCTAACATTTTTTCAACAAATTTGCCTTCATTTTTTAGGGCAACTATTCCTATCATTTTCTTGATATGAATAATTCATTTACTATGATTCCTAACATTTTTTGTTTCTTGTCTATTCATATCCAAACTTAACATTTTTATTTTTATTTTTTCTAAAAATACTATCTTATTAAAATCAAATAATGTTACAACATCGGCTCTCGGCTTGGGACTTATTCCTCCTGTAGGATTCAGAGAACAAGCAGATCCAAGTGCCTTCTCCTCGGGCTAATGGATTCTTTACTATGAAAACAAACAAACTTGAAAAATTTAAACAAACCAATATATGTACAATGATGAATTTAATGATTCTTTTGCATCTTTAGTATTGGATGTAATGCTTCAGGAATCTTCCATTGACTGGAAATGAGGAAAATTATCCTTCCAAGTTCTGTAAGATGAAAATATTGTTACCCTTGACTTTAGCAATGCTAAAATTACCGAACTAGAGGTTATCAAATTTTCCATGTTTTCCTCTTTCCTTCCTTCTAGCATCCCATCTCAATACTAGATATCCTTCCCTGAAATATCTTTCTCTTGCCTTCCTATAAAAAATAATTTTCATATTACTCTGATATTTCCTTAGATTATATTGAATTTCATCCATGTTTTCATTTAATTCAATAATCTGATTGATCCTCCTTGAGAATTCATCAGGTTCTTCATTAACTTCTTGTAAAAACTTTAAAACAGGGAAAGATAAATTAGTAGGAAAAATGGCGTCTTTACCATAAACCAGCTGAAATGGAGATTTTATTGTAGACCTTTTGGGAGATATCCTATTAGCCCAAATTGCATAGATGAGGTGATTGTCCCAATTCTTCTTATTATCTTCTAAATTATTTTTAATTACCTTGACCATACTCTTATTTGATTACTCAGCATGACCATTTCTGTGTGGATAGTAAGGAGTAGAATGATTTAATAATATTTGATACTTCTAATAGAACTGAATCATTTTTACACTACTAAATCTTGTTACATTGTTAATTACTATCTGTTGAGGACATCCAAATCTGGAAAAAAAAATTTCTTCAATGAATTTGATCACTACAATATCTATGGCATTCCTAACTAGAATTTTCTCCACCCATTTGGTGAACTAATATGTGGTAGTTAAGATCCATCCGTGTTGGTTTATTGATGTTGGATGAATTACCCCTATGAAATCCAATCCCCAATGTAAGAAGGGTGTTGAAACTAATACTGGAACTAAAGGAAGAGCTGCATTTTTTTACTTTCGAGCAAACATCTCACATGGAATGGAACTTCTAACATTTTCTCCTACTTTTGAAAACATAGTAGGCCAATAGAATCATGCTCTTAATATTTTGTATGATGTGGCTCTCCAAGCATAGTGTCAACAACATATACTTTCATGAAACTTCTCAATTATCAAAAGCATATCTAGTAGGTATATTCCATTTAACTTCATGATTCTTTTTAAGCATATCAGTGATATCCTTAACTATTTCAGCATAGTTAGGAATGAATCTCCTTGGGAAGTTAATATTTCCAAGAAAATATTGGATATCTTTCTTATTCCTTGGTAATGATAGTGATTAGATTCTTGATACCCTTTTAAGATCAATCACCACTCCTTCCTTTAAAATGATGTGACCGATCAATTTTCCTTCTCTGATAGCAAACAAAGACATCTAGGGGTTGACTGATAACCCAGATTTTCTGCACATGTCAAGAAATTTCATCAAGTGTTTTAAATGTTTCTAGTATGAGTTAGAAAATACAGTAAGGTCATCAATATATATAACAACAAATTTTTTGGTCTACCCACAAAAGCTAAGTCCATATCTCTTTGAAATGTTGCTCCAACATTTTTTAATCCAAAGGACATCCTGGCATACATAAATGTACCCCAAGGAGTGGTAAAAGAAATCTTCTCTCTGTCTTCTAGACTCACCATTATCTGGTTATACCTAGAGAAATAATCAAGCATTGAGAGTCTATTAGCACCTGAAATTTTTTTAAGAAACTGGTCCATTTTGGGTAATGGGTAGTTGTCTTTTAACGATGACCTGTTTAGGTTTTTGAAGTCTACACAAAGTCTGATTTCCCCATTCTTCTTCCTAACAGAAACCAAATTAGCTACCCAATATGAGTATCTTAATGGAACAATGATTTGAGCATCGAGTAACTTCTTAAGTTATTTTTCTATAGTAGGGATCAAAACTGGATTAATTCTTCTTCATTTTTTCTTATAAGGTTTTTCTTTAGGTTTCAATGGAATTTTGTGCTCTATGAGAGATGTATCATAAGTTTTCAATTCAACATAAGACCAAGAAAAAACATCCTTATCATTTTTAAGAAGTTTCAGATATTTAGTTTTAACTTCCTGAGGTAGAGATGCAAAAATTTTAATGTTCTTAATATCTTCATTTGTTCCAATGTTAGACTCTTCAATGTCTTCTTCAAGTGAATTTGACAGTGGATTCTTGGGAACATCATTATGTTCAAATAACTTCTCTAGAGGAACTAGACATTTAGGAATAACATTGTTTGACAGTTGGATGATATTATGATCAACCATATTTGAATTTAAATCATAGGTTTCATTTTATTTATTAAGCTCATTCATGTCTAATTGATCTTCTTCAATTTATAAAACAAATAATTCATAAATGTCCTATAGAAAAGATTTAAGTTGTTCATGATATTCAAATATTTTCCAATATTTTAGATTTTCAGGAATAAATGGCCTATATTTGACTTGAATTTGATATTTCACTTGACTTTGGTCTGTAATTTTAAATGAACTAGAAAAAACAGTAAGAGAGTATGCATGAATGCTCTTGTTTCTAGGGATAGCAGTAATATTAAATGCATGATAGAAATTTTCCATTGAATCCCAAACCTCATTTTTGTAATACCTAAGCCTAGGATGCTTTGTTTGGCAATGATTCCTAACCTATCTAGCTATGAGTTTAGAATCACTGAAAACACTTAGATTTTTCACTTTTAGACTTTTAGCTAGCTCTAAACCTAGAAGAAAGGCTTCATACTCTGCAACATTAATAGTAACATAAAAATCAATCTTACAGGATTGGGTCATGTTTTCTTTTTCTAGTGAAATTAAAACAATACCATCTCCAGCTCCTTATTTAGAACAAGATCCATAAAAGTACAGTTTCCAAATACCATTTTGGACAGTTTTTTGGGTTTCTACAACATCTTTAATTTTAAGCTGATAATTTTGTAAATAATTTGAAGATAATTGGAAACAACCAAAATCTTGGTCAACTACATATATGGGGTGATTTTTGGTTTAATATGATTTACAAACAATATGAATAAATATTACCTCTCTATAAAACCTAAGGTTTTCTCCTCCATATACAGGAATTGTAGCAAAAGACATATCCATCTGAAGACTCCCTCCTAGCTTAACACAGCAGGATCTTGAAAGAACAATTCCAAACTTCGGAGGGATATCAGTGACGACAATATCCGAAAATACACTTTTGAGAGGTATTTGGGCTAAGGTTACCACTAAGTCTTTTATTATTCATAGACATAGTACCCTATTATAATCAAAGGTGTATAGATCATGGTAAGATCGATTAATTTCAAATTTTAACTGGTCCATAATAACCTTAGGCATAAGATTATGTGAGCCTCTAGAATCTAACATACATCTATATAGCAATGAATCATGTGCTTTCAAGGTTACATAAAATGGTGGTAATGTTTCATCTATCATGTCAGAGCTTGGACCAAATACTACTGAGGTTTTTTCATCTTGAAGACTTATTACACCCCCTTCAGCATCTACACTTGAATTTTGAATCCATTTTGTGACTTGATTGTTGTATCCAGGATTCTTTGAAATTTATGATAATGGGATGGAAATTTTGACTCTCTCTAACTCCCTTTCAACATTAAAAGCAGTCAAAACAATTATATCAATTTGAGTAGTATCAATTGGTTGATTTAAAGGTTGAACGATTGTTGTTTGTGTTTCAGCAGATTTTATCTATGGTTCAATTATGATAGGCTTTTTTGGAGGCCTTCCAGGACCTACCCTTGTTCTTAAATCATACCTTCTATTAATTTCAGAAATTAGGAATTTTGAGAAGGCTTGATATTTAGACACTTGAGAATTTTCTGAATCCTCTTGGGATGTTTGATTTTGAGGAATAGGGACAATACCATTCTGAACAGATGCATTTTCAAGGTTTTTAATATCTTATGTGATTGAGAGAGTATTATCATCAGGCTGTTGATCATGGGAGGTGGTATTTTTTGATCATTACTAGGTCTTTGAAGAATTTTTAATTGAGGAGCTTTCTTGAATTGACCTTGAGTTTGTGCTTGAGGTATAGCAATAGTTTGTTGCATTGATCTTGGTTGTGTTTCAATTTTATAAATCCAATTTGAAATTTTCCTAAGTAATGATGTAAACTCATCTATTTTTTTATCTTCATTTTTGGATTTAGAAGAAGAATAAGCTTCTTGATTAGCTTTCATTTTTCATTGAGCCTTTTCATCTTTGGCTTTAAGCTTACCTGAAGCAGACCTGTTAGATTTGACTTCAATGGAATTTATTTACATATATTCTAAGGTTAGAGAAGTTATTTCCCTTAACATGACTGAAAAATCATATTCATAGTCTTTGGAAAACCTAACCTTTCCTGTTGCTACTGGTGATTTATAGTCAATAGACATCTTATGATAAATTTCGTGAAATATTTAATGAAATCATATACTAGTTCACCATAATTTCTCTTAAATTCTTCAAATTCTGTCAAGAAATATACAAAATCCTTTTTAACACCCCATTTATTCTTAAAAATAGTTTTTAATTCTTCCCAATATGGAATGGAGTTTTCCCTCTATTGTCTAAACCGGATTCTAGCATTTCCTTCTAAAGATTGCATAAACAATCTCATATATACGTTTTCATGTTCTGTGTTGAAATAAATCCAGGATCCTTTTATTATCATCAATGATCAAATCTCATACACTTATGGTTACAAACTCTCATCCAAGGGTGCAACCCTTAATAACTCGAATGGAAAGTTATTTTTACTAGTGTCTATCACTTAGAAGTATATAAAACTAATTACAAAAATAGTATCAAATTGTAGGAAAACAAAACTGATGAGTGATTTGTCACTGTCTTTGAGAAAAAAATTGATGATGTGGCCCAAAAATTGTTGTTGTGATGGCATGTTGTTGGAGACAAAAATTTACTTGATGGTTTCACATAACTGATCCCATCTTTCCTCACTCGAAATTTCCATATTTTCCAACTTTCTGAAAGCTTCATCTACTTTCGTGTACCTTCAAATGTAGGTTTGTTGATGAAGTGATCCGGATTTATGAAGGAACGCAACAGAATAAACATATAACCATAAACACAGAGATGCAGCGGAAATAACACTTCATTTCATTAATATCAAAGAGCTGAAATTAGACAGAATGGAAATAAAACTAGCTAGGGCGTTGGTAGCTATCTCTAAGAAGAGATGTGGCAGCTACAGGCCTCTGAACCGAGTTACAATGAGGCTCGAGGGCCTATTTATTATTGAGAAACAATGGATAACCCTAAACATCCAAAAACCTAACCCTAGGAGATGAAACACCAAAACTATGGGCCCCTTTTGGGTAAATTGGTGTTTCAACTTCCCAGGGACGTAACTTTGGCATACTATCTCCGTTTGACGCTCATGATACATCATTAGAAAGCTCTATCTGAGGAATACAACTTTTGCCACAAATATCATTCCATAATGGAATGATATTATTTGGAGGCGTGATGCCCAAAAAACATCGTTTAGGGCCTCAAAACGGCTTCAGAAGTTCAGGAGCCAAAAAACTGCTAAAAATAGTAAGTTATGCCGAAACTGAAAAACTGAAAGAGACAATGGTGGGGGCCCAAGTGGAATAGGCGGGTGGCCACCAATATCCACCTGGATCATTCCTCCCCCTTAGGAAGCAATGGTCCCCATTGCGTTAAGTTCCTCCATGAGATGAGGAAATTTCTGCTGAACTTGGTCCCTGGTGAACCACTTTCCTTGGTGCAGGAGTTGGTCAGCTTTGACAACCCGATATAGTTGGATCTTCTGTTGGTGAGTTTTATTGATTTGCATGTCCATGATACAATCTGTGGTGGCCTGTTCCATGCAGTCTGGGTTTAACTCTGTTGGTGTGAGTTGTTCTGCAATGTTCGAGGTGTCCAGTAGAGGTGGGAAGTAAGGACGAAGGTGATCCACATTGAAGACTAGGTGCAGACCAAGGAATGGAGGAATACTAAGCTCGAAGGCATTGTTCCCTACAGCCTTGGTGATGGTGTATGGCCCGTATCGGAGTGGGTGAAGCTTGCGGTGGGGTCCAGTGAGGCGCTCCTTCTGCAAATGTAGCCATACTTTGTCGCCCACCTGGAAGTTGTGTGGCACCCGGTGTTGATCATGGCGCTGCTTGTACTTCGCATTGGATCTGTCCAATATATCATGAACCTGTTGGCGGATGTGTTGAATGCGCTCGATGAAGCTACTTTCTTTGTCAACTTCAGACTGGACATGAGCTGAATCGGCCTGAGCAGCTGCAAATGGTATGGCTACGTCAATAGGACATAGTGGCTGGAATCCCAAGCCCACCTGAAAGGGGCTATGGCCGATTGAACTGTGGAGAGCCCGATTATAACTATGTTGTACATAGAGGAGGCTCTCGTCCCATGTGCGTGGATGCTTTGAATTGTACATGCGCAGAATGTGTACAATCATTCTGTTGACGACCTCTGTCTGGCCATCTGTTTGGGGATGGAAGGCTGTGGACTTGGTGAGCTTTGTGTCCAACATTGACCAGAGGCTGGACCAAAATGTGCTGAGGAACCTGCTATCTCGATCTGATATGATAGACTGTGGGATCCCAAAGTGCACCCATACTCGTTCAAAGAAGAGTTTAGCAGTAGCTTCTTCTGTGATATTCTTCTTACAGGCCGCCATAATGGCCATCTTCGAGAATCTGTCAACGACCACGAAAACACAGTCATTGCCATTCTTAGTAGAGGGCAGGCCAGACATGTAATCCATGGAGATGGATTCCCAAGGTCGACTAGGGGTAGGTAGTGGAGTATATAGGCCTTGCTTCTTGATGGTCGGTTTGGCAATGGCACAAGCAGTGCAGGATCTGATGTGCTTCTCGACATCCTTTCGAAGGTTCGGCCAATAGAAATACTTATGTAGTATTGCTACTGTTTTCTCGACCCCGAAATGCCCAGCGACTCGACTGTAGTGTGCTTCCCATATCATCTTGGCACGCTCACTTGAAGGAACACAAAGGTGTCCTAGGTGACATAAAAGTGCATCTTGGAGGTGAAAATTTGGAACTTGCGTACCCCCCAAGAGTGCCTTGTAAGTGTGGCCGAATTCTGGGTCACTCTCATAGAGAAGCGGCCAATCAGAAGTCTCGTGCCCACAAGAGTTGAGCATGGTGGTGAGCGCCACGATCGGTGGTCGGTTGAGGCAGTCTGCAACATTATTGGTGCTACCCTTCTTGTACTTGATGTTCAAATGAAACTGTTGTAGATATGTGGACCACTTCTGATGGCGATCATTCTGCAACTTCCCTTGTGTCTGTATGAACTGTAGGGGCCGGTGGTCTATGTGGATGATTGTTTCCTTCCCCAAAATGTAATGCTTCCATTGTCGAAAGGCTTGCACAATGGAATACATTTCTTTGTCATAGGTGGGATACTTGTGAACTATCTCAGACAATGTCTCACTGTGATATGCCACTGGATGTCCCTGTTGAGTAAGAACTGCCCCAATAGCATAGTCAGAGGCATCTGTCTCGATCTCAAACGGCTGCTGCAAGTCTGGTAAGGTGAGCACTGGGGAAGAACATAGGCGATTTTTCAATTCTTTGAACGCCTTCTGTTGAGGTTCCGACCAAAAGAATTTTGCTCTCGCTCCTCCTTTGGTGACTTGACTCAAGGGCCAAGTGATATGAGAGAATCCCAACACGAATATACGGTAGAAATTAGCAAGACCCAGAAAGCTGCGAAGCTCTGTTATAGTAGTCGGGGCTGGCCAATCCCGAATGACTTGGATCTTGGCTGGATCCACATGCACCCCCCTTTCATCAATAATGTATCCCGGATATTGAACCTGGGTCATGCCAAACGTGCACTTCTCCAAATTGGCACACAACTTGTGTTGCCGCAGTGTTTGGAGGACTTGTCGGATGTGGTGAAGGTGCTCTTCCCAAGTCTTGTTGAAGATCAGAATGTCATCCAAGTACACCACTACAAGAACTGCCCCAATAGCATAGTCAGAGGCATCTGTCTCGATCTCAAATGGTTGTTGCAAGTCTGGTAAAGTGAGCACTGGGGCAGAACAGAGGCGGTTTTTCAGTTCTGTGAACGCCTTCTGTTGAGGTTCCGACCAAATTTTTTTTTTTCTCGCTCCTCCCTTGGTAACTTGACTCAAGGGCCAAGTGATATGAGAGAATCCCAACACGAACCTATGATAGAAATTAACAAGACCCAGAAAGCTGCGAAGCTCTGTTAGAGTGGTTGGGGCTGGCCAATCCTGAATGACTTGTATCTTGGCTGGATCCACATGCACCCCCCTTTCATCAATAATGTATCCCAGATATTGAACCTGGGTCATGCCAAACGTGCACTTCTCCAAATTGGCACACAACTTGTGTTACCGCAGTGTTTGGAGGACTTGTCGGATGTGGTGAAGGTGCTCTTTCCAAGTCTTGCTGAAGATCAGAATGTCATCCAAGTACACCACTACAAATGAGTTGGTGAATGGCTGCAAGATGTCGTCCATCATCCTCATGAAGGTTGCGGGAGCATTCATCAACCCGAAAGGCATGACCAACCATTCGAAAAGGCCTTCCTTGGCTTTGAAGGCAGTCTTCCACACATCGGAGGGTTCAATTGGTACCTGGTGATACCCAGACTTCAGGTCGATCTTGCTGAAATATTTTGCACCTTTGAGTTGGTCCAGAAGGTCATCAATCCGTGGGATTGGGTACCTATTCCGGACAGTGTTCTTGTTCAGCGCCCGACAGTCAATACAGAGTCTCTACGTCCCATCCTTCTTCTGTACCAACACGATCGGGCTCCCACAGGGCGATGAATCTTTGATTCCATGTGGACGCCGCAACAGCCTCCCGAACCGCCTGATTTCTACTTTCTTCAAAACAAAGCGCCGATAGATCGTCCATTAGGCAGCTGCCAAGAGCTCGGGGTCGCATCAATCGAGTGCTTCGACCCGACAAAGCAGAGGAACCCCCGTGGGTGAGGTGAATATGTCCCCGTACTCCTCCACAACCTTATCCATTTCTTGTTGTTGTGCAGAGGAGCCCTGTCTGGAGGATGTGGCCACAGTCTTCTTCTTGCCCTGGGGGCGGATCATCAGGAAAACGAATTTCCTGGTTTGGGAAATGAGCTTACTGCATTGTTTTGCAGTAACCAAAGAGATAGCAGCAGGAGGTGGTACCTCTCGTATCCTGTACAACTTATTTCCCAAAGTAACAATAACAGCACGAGGCCGAGACTCATACACAGCATGACGCTTCCACAAGTATGGTTGTCCTAATAATACATCAGAAACATCAATAGGAGTAACGTCACATAATACCTCATCCGTGAAGGGCTTGATGCTATAGGGAAGGCGGCACTGCTGGCTGACGCGGAGATCTCGTCCTTGGTGAAGCCACCCGATGGTGTATGGATGTGGGTGAGCCGTGGTTGGCAAGCCCAACCGCTTCACGGCGTCTGCTGAAATGAGGTTCTTTTGGCTCCCATTGTCGACAATGAACTGTACAGGGGAGCCCTTTACCCACATCTGGGAGTGGAAGAGACGTTCCTCCTCCTCCGGATCTTCCGGTTCCTCCTTCTGGACCTTTGTAGTGGCAACAGTGGCGTTGGGCTCCGCATCAATAATCTGTTTCCCTTTTTCATTCCCCTTTTCAGGTTCTGATTCGGAGTCAGAGCATGCATCTGACTCAAAAGCCCTCATCTCGGCCACTAGCGACTGCTTGGCCCGACACTCACTTGTGTTGTGAGTGGAGCTCTTATGGAACTCACACCACTTTCCCGTGTCCTTATTTGGCTTTACGGTGTTGTTCTTTTCTTGTGGCTTTGACGGGTTGTCTTTAGACGCCATGCTCTGTCCTTTGTTCTGCGGTTTGGAAGCACCTTTTCCTTGCTTTTGATTCACAGATCCAAAGTCTCGCTTCTTCTGTTTGAATTTCTGCTCAATCTTGGCAGCATACCGGTATGCCGTACCAAGCGGGGAGATGTCGAGGAACTCCATTTCCTCCTGAATGTATCTGTGCAGACAGCTGCGATACTTTAGCACCAAATGTTTCTCTGAATCTTTGATACCCAACTTTGTGCGCAGGGTATGGAACAGATTCGTCAGCTCGTGCACATCTTGATCCCTTTGTTGTCGCAACGTGGTCCATTGTATGTACTTGTCCTCATAGCTCCCCATGGGATAGTACTGTTCCTTGACGGCGTCTCGGAAAGAATTCCAAGTTGGTACGGCCGAGAACAGAGAGGGTTATGTCTGGTCCTTGTTCTCACAATAGGTTTCCCACCAGTCCTTAACATGGGGGGTAGCTTTGAGGAGTGCAAAAATAATCTTCTCTCGGTCTGAAAAGTCATGAACCGAGAAATATCCTTCTAACATATTCAACCATCTATCTACGGCATCTGTGTCTATTTGACCCTCAAATATGGGAATGTAAAAATTTACTTGTACCTTAAAAGGAGTCGCGCCTCCAGAGTGGCTGCTGGATGCAGATGCGCCGCCGGTGGGTAGCCGTTGAAGGATCTGAGCAAAGTTATCCATCATCACGTTCCTTTGTCTTTCGAGGGCCTCCTCGAGCAATATTTTGATATGATCTCCTGCTCCCTCATCTTTCTTTTCGTCCCCCATGGGCGTCCGTCGAGGTTTGCGAGGCTGATCTTGCAAAGGTTCCACCAGATCAAGCCCTAGCTCCTTATACCCCGACCTCGTTGGGGACATGCAAAGAAGGATCGAAAAAAACGATTCTGCCAAATACATGATGATCACGGTTATGCAAAGAGCATAGCGAGAATAAACATATAACCATAAATATGAAGTCTGATGAAATAACACTTGATTTCCATTAATATCGAAAAAATGGAGATTTTCTTGTAAGCCAGATGGAAATAAAACTGACTAGGCCAGAAGTAGCTATCTCTCATGAGAAGAGATGTGGTGGCTACAGACCTACGAAGCACAGTTACAATGAGGCTGAGGGCTATTTATTATTTTAGAAACAATGGGAAATCCTAAAACAACCAAAACCCTAACCCTAGGAGATGAAGCGCCAAAACTATGGGCCCCGTTTGGGTAAATTGGTGTTTCAACTTCCCAGGGGCGTAACTTTGGCATACGATCTCCGTTTGACGCGTACCATACCTCGTTAGAAAGATCTATCTGAGGACTACAAATTTGGAATGAGCAACATCGGTCCATGGACCAATGTTGCTCTCCGTTTTCCCAAAAAACGTCGTTTAGGGCCTCAAAACGGCTCCGGAAGTTTAGGACCCGAAAAACTGCTAAAAATAGTATTTGTGCGACAGAAAAGGCAGAAGAGACGATGGTGGAGCCCGAGTGGAATGAGGCGGGTGACCACCAATATCCACTGGATCAATGAGACCCATCGAAAGTATGCAAAATGGGCACTCTTTGGATGGGGAATTAAATTTCACATCCAACGAGTACTCACGCTCGAAATTTGAGTAAAAACTTTGGGGGATAAGTTGAAAATATGAGTTGAAAAAGTAGTTTTTCCATTTTTCCCTCTAAAATTTGATGATGTCATCAAATCTTATTTGATTTTTTCCACTATTATTTTATAATTTCCTTAGGAGGCCCATTTTAGACCTCAAAATTTCCCTAATGAGATATTTCCGATTGCGATTGATCGCAATCACAAACTTCATTTACCAGTTCCGCTGTGCTACCTTAACTCCGATGCGATTGACCACTATTCATTTATTTTTCGAATGCAATGGGTCTGATGTGATTAATCGCAATCGCAAATTCCATTTGCATGTTCCGATGCCCTGCATTAACTCTGATGCGATGTAACACTGTTCTGGCGGAATTCAAACATATATTAACCACCGTTTATACGCCCATCGGGTCCGGGCTTCAATCGCAATCGCAACTTTTGGTTGGATGTTCCGATATGCCCATACTGCGACGCTTCGATGCGATTAGGCCGGAATTAAAATATATATTAACCACCGTTTATACGCCCATTGGGTCCAGGCTTCAATTGCAACTCTTGTCAATATGTTCCGCTACCAATACTTTCTCCAATGTGATTGGGTGAGGGTCCCACAGCATAAGACTTTTGTTTGATTTAAAATCGAACAAACCTTTTGTATTCTTAATTTCTCATATATACGCCTTGTACTTTAACCATTAGCACGAGATATTATGATGTATTCAATTCATGGGCCCACATATATTTGATAAACTTCACACCTTTAATTCATTTAAATGCCAACGCCCTTTGAACATATAAACCCGCATATAGATGCATTATATAAGATTTGATATATATATATATATATATATATATATATATATTATAGACCAACACACACACACACACACACACATATATATATATATATATATACTCCGCATAGATCAAAAGTCAGGCCATGTATTGAACAAAGGCGCTACCCTTTGTTTGATATATATGTATACTTTGCCAATGGTTCAAACCATAATAATACACTTTGTTAAATCCGCAAACCTTAACACATGCATATGGGCCCCAATGCTAACGGTCGTCTCCATCCAACGGTTGTTATCGCGTCGCGCCGCCTCATTTGATTGGATGGATATCGCTCGGAGAAGATGCGCGAACAATAACACGCGATGGCGCGCAGTGAGAACGGTTTTGCAAATTCGCTCGGGGACACGTGTCGCCCGTCCTGTGGAATCATTCCCAATTGAATACAGCTTGCCTGTTGAAAGTGATGCGATGAAAACCATCAGGTGTTCTAAATCGTCGTCACTGTTCACACCTCGCGGTTCCGTTTAGTTGCGCTCAAGGTTCCGCTTCATTTCTTAACTTCGTTCTTCTATATGTTTCAATGCCTTTGTTGATATAAACTTCACCCTCTCTTTTTCTTCCTATTCACATTACTTCATCTGATATGGACATCACCATTGTATAACCAAAGGTCCTTTCCTTCGTTTCTCTTCAATGAGGCTTCCTCCACGACTTTGTGGGACACACACTTTCTCGGCATTTACTATTTAGTGTATCTACCAGCTGGGGTAGTGATTCTCGGAATAACGGCTCTGCCTCTACCTCTGCCTTTCTGCGATAACGGCTCTACCTCTGCCTTTTCTATACCTCTGCTGCTCGACCTCTGCCTTTGCCTTTGCTGTAAATTTTACCTGTTGTCTTCTGCTGCTGTTATTTGCCTATCTCTGCATCTGCTGTCTTCTTTGTCTGTCTCTATATTTTCTGCCTTTATTTCCATCAATGACAACATTTCCAACAATCTCCCCCTTTGGCATTGATGGCAATATACTTCCTTTATTTTCCTGTTAGGTTCCTTTCTCCTGTTGCTTGCTCTTCCTCCCCCTTTGACATCAATGGCAAGGGGTTTGAATTTTTGTTTTTATTTTTCAACATTTTGTGCATTTCCTCTCTCTGAGATCTTCTGACTTTGTACGCTGCTGCTCCAACCTTTGGATTAGATTCACATCGGGTTCACCACTGACCCTTTGGCCTTTTTATTGATTCTTTTATGCTGGATGTATTCTTGCCATAATCCTTTTGATCCTGAGGACCTGTTTCATGCTTCCCTTGCTGGTTGATCTCCCCCTAGAATGATATTCTCGTTTCTGTTCTCCCCCTAAAACTGTGCTTTCTCTTCATATCAAAGAGTAGCATCTACAGATACTACCCCTAGTCTATTTCTCAAATATTCAAATGGTTCTCTAGCAAGCGGTTTGGTAAATATATCTGCTATCTGTTCTTTTGTTGGTACATGCTCCAGTTTTACTATCTTCTGAGCCACTTGCTCTCAGAGAAAATGATACTTGATTGGGATATGTATAGTTTTTGAGTGAAGCACAGGATTTTTAGATATACTTATAGCACTTGTATTATCACATTTGATTGAGATAGGTTCATCAATGCTTACCTTCATGTCTTGGAGGGTTTTCTTCATCCACATGACTTGTGTACAACATGTTGTTGCTATTATATATTCTGCTTCTGTTGTAGACAGAGAGATAGACATTTGTTTCTTGCTTAACCATGCCACCAGACTTTCTCCTAAATAGAAAGCACCTCCACTTGTGCTTTTCTTGTCATCTACACAGCTGGCCCAATCTGCATCTGTGTATGCTATCAAAGTGAAGCTTTTTCCTTTAGGATACCAAAGTCCATACTGTGTTGTTCCTTGTAGATATCTGAATATTCTTTTGACTGCAAGAAGATGGTTTTGTTTAGGTGCTGCTTGATATCTAGCCACTATTCCTACTGCTAGCATGATGCCTGGTCTTGATGCTGTCAGATACAACAGACTTCCTATCATGGGTCTGTAGAGTTTTTGATCTATATCTGCAGACCCATCATCATCACACAGCTTGCATCCCGTGATCATGGGAGTTGACACAGGTTTGCAGTCCTCCATTTTGAACTTTTTCAACATTTCTTTTAAGTATTTTTCCTGTGAGATGAATGTTCCTGTGTTCTTTTGTTGAATTTGAAGTCCTAAGTAGAAACTAAGCTCTCTAATCATAGAAATCTCAAACTCTGTTTTCATCTCATCAGCAAACCCTTTTGCTAGTTCTTCTCTATTGCTTCCAAACATAATTTCATCAACATATACTACAACAATCAGGAGTTCATTTTCATGGGCTTTTATATATAGATTGATGTCTACTCCACCTCTCTTAAATCCTTGTTTTTGCAAATATTTATCCAGTCTTGAGTACCAAGCACGAGGAGCCTGTTTCAGTCCATATAGAGCCTTCTTCAATCTGCACACATAGTCTTCTTTGTCTGTTAAAGAGAAACCTTCTGGTTGTTCCATGTAGACTTCTTCTTCTAAATCTCCATTCAGAAAAGCATATTTTACATCCATTTGATATACCTTGAATTCTTGGTAGCATGCGAAGGCCAGAAACATTCTGATGGCTTCCATTCTGGCTACAGGGGCAAATGTTTCATCATAATCAAGTCCTTTGATTTGTGAATATCCTTTGCAGACAAGTCTCGCTTTATTTCTGATTACCTATCCTTCCTCATTCATTTTATTTTTGAATACCCATTTTGAGCCTATGACATTTCTCCCAGTGGGTCTAGGAACTAGTTCCCAGGTATTGTTTTTCTCAATTTGGTCTAATTCTTCATTCATAGCATTCAGCCAATACTTGTCCTTGCTGGATTCTTCAAATCTCTTTGGCTCTATTTGTGATAACATGGCTATGTATAGCTCTTCTGTCTGTTCAGTTAGTTGCCTTCTTGCTTGGACCCCTGCTCTCTTGTCTCCAATGATCTTGTCTTCAGGATGATTCTTCTGAGTGTATCTTGAGGGGGCTTTCGAGCTCGGCTCTGCATCTTCTATTGTCTTGCTTGTTTCATCATCATTTTGGTTTTCTTCTTCATGGTTGTCTGATGGACTGCAGCAGTCTGTATCTCCTGTATTTTTTGGAAGTTCTTCATCAAATCTCACATCAATACTTTCTACTATTTTTCGAAGAGTCTTGTTGTAGCATCTGTACCCTTTACTTTTTGAAGCATATCCTAGAAAAATCCCTTCATCTGCTCTTGCATCAAATTTCCCAAGATTTTCATCATTATTATTTATATAACATTTGCTTCCAAAAATTCTAAAATGTTTGATTGAAGCTGGCTTTCCATGCCATAGTTCATAGGGAGTCTTGTCACTGCTTGGCCTTAAGTGAGCTTTATTAAGGATATGCACCGCTGTGTGTACTGCTTCTGCCCAGAAGGTTTGAGGAATATTACTCTCTTGCGTCATGGCTTTGGCAATTTGTTGAACAGATCTGTTTTGTCTCTCTGCTACTCCATTCTGCTGAGGTGTCCCTGCAATAGTAAATTGTTGCTTTATGGCATATTCATTGCATAGATATGCAAAGTCATAATCTGTGAATTCACCTCCTCTGTCCGATCTGATGCATTTTAGCTTGCATCTTGTCTGATTTTCTGCTAATGCTTTGAATATTTTGAATTTGTCCAGAGCTTTCGATTTATTCTTGAGAAATGCAACCCATGTCATTCTGGAGAAATCATCGATTATTAGCATGAAGTAGGATTCTCCACTTGGTGTTTTAGTTCTTGCAGGTCCACACAGATCCATGTGCACAAGCTGGAGTGGTCTACTTTTTGATAACTCATCTTTGGCCTTAAATGATGTACGGGTCTGTTTACCCAATTGACAAGATTTGCATATGGTATTAGAAGGCCTTTTTATTTCTGGCATGTCTCTGACCGTTTTCTTTTTTCTCAGTCTGATGATATGATCGAAGCTGAGATGTCCCAATCTCCTATGCCATAACCATGACTCCTCAAGTTTGCTAAGATGGCATGCTTCATCTTCCTCTTTCACGATGTAAACATTTCTCTCTGTTCGAACACCTTTGAGCAGAGTCTTACCTATGGTGCTTGATCTGACTTCACAGTCTTGTGCTCTGAAAAGAACTTCGCAGCCTTTATCACACATTTGACTGACACTCAGCAAATTTTCTTTCAGCCCATCTACAAATAGCACATCTTGGGCCTTACCTCTGCCATTATCTAAGCTGACTGAGCCCTTTCCCTTGATTTTTCCTGATTTATCATTGCCAAAAGTAACATTACCAGTTTTCTTTTCATCAAAAGTTATAAATTTTCTCCTGTCTCCAGTCATATGCTTTGAGTAGCCACTGTCCAGATACCATTGGCTTTTCATATCTTGAGCAATTAGAGCCAGGTCACACTTATTCTCCTTATTTTTCCACTAGAGGCATCCTTTTGTTTGGTATCTTTTGTGAGATGATGAATCACATCCTTTCAGGGGACATTTGGAAGGCATATGTCCAACTTGATTGCATATACAACATTTGATCATAGTTTTTGCAGAATTGTGAGTATGAACAAAATTTCTTTGATTCATAAACCTCCTTGAGGTGTTGAACATTAATCTTTGTCCATACTTTCTACATTAAATAATTTTATGGCCAAATTCCTTACAATAAAAACAATAACCATAGAAATTATTTGCATACCTAATGTAAGGTTGTTTTCTCCATTTGTATGTTTGAGACAGTCTCTTCACTGTTTGCATCTTTTGCTGGTTTAAATTACTCCTCCTTGCATGACAGTATGCAGCAATGTGTCCCAACTTGTGGCATACATAACAGGTGGCATTTTTCATAGGAGGGAAGAATCTCCTTTGATGGCTTCCAAATTTGACATACTCAGGGGTATATGAATCTTTTTCTGTTGTTTGAGTATTTCTTTCATTCTTTGTTATTAGAGGATTTTTCTGGGTTTTGTCTCCCTCCTTACAAGTTTCTTCTTTTGTAGGAATTATTTGAGCTGCTTCATCATCCTTCTTTTCTTTTACAAAAATAATCTCTCTATTTTCCTTTTCTTTGCTTTTACTTGATTCTCCTTCATAGCCTATTCCAGTTTTTATCATAGGAGATCTTTGAGCAACCAGAATTTCATTCAACTTACTAGAGCTTGTTGTTTGAGAAGAATTTATAACCACTTTCCTTTGAGCATTTTCTAATTTCTTCCTGAGACATACTACTTCTTCTTCCAACTTATCTTGTTTTTGAGTTTTCTCCTTGATTTGCTTAAGTAACATGTCCTCTATCTTCTTGGCTTCTTCAAGCTCTATCTTTAGCTGCATAAGGACTTCTGAATTCTGTTCTTCTCGTACATACTTGAGGATAATGTCCTTTTTTTTTCTGCATTTCAGCTTGATTCTATCAATCTCTTCTAGAGCACTTCTTAGCTCCCCCTCAAGGTCGACTTCACCTTCTTCATCTTCATCTTCTAGCAGGAGACCTTCAAGTTCTTCTATGGCCATCAATAAGAATTTAGAGGTTCCTTCTTCACTTGAAGGTTCATCTGAGTCATCAGATGCACTGTTGTCTTGTTGAGCATAGAAGGATTTTCTGCTGAACTTCTTTCCTTTCTGCCAGTTTTTTGATGAATTTTTCTATATTTCTTGAGCCTGATTCCTTACTTTCTTGTGAGGACACTTAGCAGCATAGTGTCCCACTCTTCCACAGTTAAATCATTTGAAAGGAAGTTTACCTTTGTATTTACCTGAGCCTCTATCCAATTTCTTGACAAAATTTGTCTCTTCTTCATCCGAGCAAGAGCATATGTCTTCCTCTTCTTCTTTCTTCTTTTCTGTTTTGAAGGCTGCCTCCCTCGTACTTGGCTTCTTCTGTGGGAGCCTCATCTCGTATGCTGTTAAATTCCTAAGTAGCTGGTTCATGGTCAAGGTCTCTCAATCAACTGTTTCTTCTATTGCAGACACTTTGGGATTAAAATTGGATGGAAGAGATCTTAGAATATTTTGCACAATTATACTTTCTAGCATGGTTTCTCCAAGAGCTTTCATATTGTTAACAATTTCTGCAACTTTTAGGAAGAAACTGTCAATGTCTTCATCATCATTCATTTTTAAGTTCTCAAACTGGGCTTTATAGACTTGAAGTTTGGCAGTCTTTACTTTCTTGTCTCCCTCATGGATGTTCTCCAGAGTATCCCACATCTCTTTGGCAGTGTCTTTGTGCATTACTTTGATAAAATCTGCTTCACACAATCCATTCAAGATGGCATTCATGGCTTTTGCGTTAGCTACAAAATCTTGTTTGGATTCTTTCTCTGAGTCAGTTGCCTTTGGGGCATATCCTAATTCCACAGCACCCCAAACTTCTATTCCTAGAGACATTATGTATGTCCTCATCCTGATTTTCCAGAAGGCATAATTTGCACTTGTAAAGAAAGGGGCTTTATTGGTTGAGCATCCTTCTTTACTAGCCATCTTGAGAACCTAGAATCTCCTTTCAGTTGTTAAACTGGCACAAAGGAACCTGATCTGATACCAATTGTTGAATTCTTAGTTGAACTGAGAGGGGGGGGGGTAAATCAGTTCAATACATACATGAGCTTTTTAAATTTTCATCAACTTATTTACAGCTTACTTTTGTATTCAACCTTAGTATATGAACAGTCTTAATATGTTGTAGCAAGTATTAAATTAATGTGACATTAAACTTATTATGAGAGTAGTAAACATTAAGTAGATTTGATAAATCATCTCAACACACAGGAAACACAGATAGAGACAACAGATATAAGTGGAAACCCATAAATGGAGAAAACCACATCTTATTATTGTTGTGATGCAAAGACAAGCTCCAACTCCTTCTCACCACTGTTTTTCTACAGGCACCAACCTACAGGAGGCTCCAACCTCAATTCTGCAAGCTACAACTTGCAAGGAAGCTCCATCTCCCTTCAATTTTCTGAAGGCACCAACCTACAGGAGGCTCCAACCTTAGTCAGCTACAACTGACAGCAATCAAGCTTCAACTTGATAGGGAAGCTCCAACTTCCTCAATTTATCACAAGAAGTGTTTGCTGATTTACCTCAGATATCAACTCTGTTCTGTAGCATCTCTTTCTGCTCCTCTCTTCCTTATCTTCTCTGCCTCAATCTTCTATACTTTTCATTGTCTGTTCTTACTCTCTCTAACCTCTCTATGTATATCAAGATGATATTACCTATAGAGAATTCCTGATGACTGTTTGTATTCCTCTAGGAATTCGAAATGGATAGTCATACCTCTTGGTCTTCAGCCTTCTCATTTCTTTTCAGCTCACTCAGACAAATGTAACTGTAGGTGCTTATTTTAATATTACAGTGGGATATTTTCTCTCTTCCAAAGACTTGCCAATGCATCACAACAATATAAATCAATTAAAAACATTTACATTCAATTACAATGAAAACTCCAGCTCAACTCATTCAGCCTTCAGGATCGTTGCGCATTTATCTTTTCTTTGACTGTGTTTGTCCCTTTCTCTCCTCTGTATGCCTTTATATTTATAGCTGTTGTGTAACTCCTGTATTTATGTAACTACACTTTTTATATCATGCGAATCTGTAACAGCGCCTTTTATATATATAATAGTGCCTTTTATATATATAACCCAATTTCATTTCTCAGCATAATTATACAGAGTTTAATCATACAAAATGTCGTTTAATACAACTTAAATCAACTCTCGGCGTAATAATAAAAGCCTGTTCAACATATAAAATGCCCTTTCGGGCCCACCATCCGAACTTTGTTTTGTGCTCCGATGCGATGAGTTTCCTCCAAATATTTCCGATTGCGATTGATCGCAATCACAAACTTCATTTACCAGTTCTGTTGTGCTGCCTTAACTCCAATGCGATTGACCACTATTCATTTATTTTGCCGATGCGATGGGTCCGATGCGATTAATCGCAATCGCAAATTCCATTTGCATGTTCCGATGCCCTGCATTAACTCCGATGCGATGTAACATTGTTCTGGCGGAATTCAAACATATATTAACCACCGTTTATAGGCCCATCGGGTCCGGGCTTCAATCGCAATCGCAATTTTTGGTTGGATGTTCCGATATGCCCATATTGTGATGCTCCGATGCGATTAGGCCGGAATTCAAATATATATTAACCACCGTTTATACACCCATCGGGTCCAAGCTTCAATCACAACTCTTGTCAATATGTTCCGTTGCCAATCCTTTCTTCGATGCGATTGGGTGAGGGTCCCACAGCATAAGACTTTTGTTTGATTTAAAATCTAACAAACCTTTTGTATTCTTAATTTCTCATCCATAACTATATATATATATATATATATATATAGATAAGCCTTGTACTTTAACCATTAGCACGAGATATTATGATGTATTCAATTCATGGGCCCACATATATTTGATAAACTTCACACCTTTAATTCATTTAAATGCTAGCGCCCTTTGAACATATAAACCCGCATACAGATGCATTATATAAGATTTGATCTTTATATATATATTATAGACCAACTCATATATATATATATATATATATATATACTCCGCATAGATCAAAAGTCAGGCCATGTATTGAACAAAGGCGCTACCCTTTGTTTGATATATATGTATACTTTTCCAATGGTTCAAACCATAATAATACACTTTGTTAAATCCGAAAACCTTAACACATGCGTATGGGCCCCAACACTAATGGTCGTCTCCATCCGACGGTTGTTATCGCGTCGCGCAGCCTCATTTGATTGGACGGATATCGCTCTGCGAAGATGCGCGAACAATAACGCGCGATGGCGAGCAGTGAGAGCGGTTTGCAAATTCGGTCGGGGACACGTGTCGCCCATCCTGTGGAATCGCTCCCAATCTCTTGAATACCGCTTGTCTGTTGAAAGCGATGCGATGAAAACCATCAAGTGTTCTAAACTGTTGTCACTGTTCACACCTCGCAGTTCCATTTAGTTGCGCTCGAGGTTCTGCTTCGTTTCTTAACTTCGTTCTTCTATACGTTTCAATGCCTTTGTTGATATAAACTTTGCCCTCTCTTTGTCTTCGCATTCACATTACTTCATCTGATATGGACATCACCATTGTATAACCGAAGGTCATTTCCTTCGTTTCTCTTCAATGAGGCTTCCTCCACGACTTTGTGGGACACACACTTTCTCAGCATTTACTATTTAATGTATCTACCAGCTGGGGTAGTGATTCTCGGAACAATGGCTCTACCTCTGCCTCTGCCTTTCTGCGATAACGGCTCTACCTCTGCCTCTGCCTTTATGCGATAATGGCTCTGCCTCTGCCTCTGCCTTTTCTGTACCTCTACTTCTCAACCTCTGCCTCTACCTTTGTTGTAAATTTTACCTATTGTCTTCTGCTGTTGTTCTTTTCCTATCTCTGCATCTGCTGCCTTCTTTTTCTGTCTCTGTCTTTTCTGCCTTTATTGCCATCAATGACAACATTTCCAACAGTAGCTACAAGTCATGAATGCATATATGTTCATTGTCTCATTAATTTCATTAGAGAATTATCAAGAAGGCTCATTTCCCTCTCAAGGTGGCTACAACAACACTTGTTAGCTCATGCATTCATATATCCATTCAATAACTTATTGAATCATGAATAAGATCCATAACAAGAGCATGTCATATAACCATGCCTATAACCATCATTTAACCAGAATGAAACCATGACAAAACAATCATAAATTCAACACAATAATAAATACATGTGTTCATTGATCTCAATAATAAATAACACAAAAACTTATTCACAAATCCAACCAAGTCAGGTACTTCCATGTACCACCCGGCCATATATTGGGTTGAACCAAATCTCTCTTTCAACCAATCACCCTTGTGCCATATTCCAAGCATGAATGTGGGATCACATGGGATAAATCAAAATAGAACTAACCAAGACTTCCAGAGGCTAGACCACCTCAACCCTCAACCATAGTGACTTCTCCTAAGCCAATCCAAAATTCACTATCACCAAACAAGCTCGTATGCCTCCAAATTTCTTCACCATACCTAGAGGAATTTTTTTGTCTCCACCCATCTGTCAAGAGTTCTAGGAGAAAGCCCATCTCCGCCCTTGACCCTTAGGAATTTTCCTGAGACCACTTCACCAGGATTCGAAATCTATCGGTAATTCAAAGCTTAAACCAAAACAAGGAACCCACTACATCATGGCTAGGAAATGGCAACGCAAGGTTGAAACCATTGTCAATCCAGGAAAATCACATGCCAATGACAAAAAAATAAGCAGTAAACCAAATGCATGTATCATGCATTCAAATCTCAACAAGGAAATCACACATTTAACCTGTTACCTACAATTTCCTCTTGTTGTAGTTTTTTTCCAACCCTCTTCTTCATTGCCCACCAATTCCTTTGCTTGCTTTATTGCTTGCTTGCTTCTTGCTTGCTTGTATCCAAGTGCTCTCTCCTCATCCAAGTCCAAGTGAGAATGCCTCAATGTCCAAGTGTATGCTATAATACTCCAAGAGTAAGCAAGTGTTCAAGAGTAACTAAGAGTAGATAAGAGTGACATAGAATTTTCTCCCTCTCCTTTTGTTTCCTTTCCCTTTTATTTTCCTTCAATTTCCTTCATTTTCCCTTGCATGCATATTTGTGTCTTTCCATATTCCTTTTCTCCCATTTTCCTCTATTTCTTATATTAAATTTTCATTTTTTCCTTTTAACTTTGACAATGTCAATGCCAATTTCCATAGCCAATAGTAAACCACAAGTGATGCCCACTATAGAGTTTTCCCTCCATTTAGCTTGGAATATGTGTCCCATGACCTTGATCTTTTTTATTTACATGGAAAATCAACCCGGGGCTATTATAGTCATGGCTAGCCCTAGGCACACTTAATATTTATTTTATTAATACTCTCAAAGCTTTAACAACTCTTTTACTTTTTAGTAAATGGTAATCACTCTAGACCATTGTTCCCCTTTTAGGTACTTTCTAGATTCCCAAAGTTACCTCTTACCATTCAAAACCTAGAATTAAGATAACAAAGTGAAAATTTGTAGAAGCATACGTAGATCACTTGGATCGAGCTTTTTATAGGTCTTAGTGTGAAGATGGCCTTCTATGTGGAGCACTTTCTCGATTTAAGACTTGAAATTATCATCTGACATTTGCACAAATGTATACATCATATTCATGCAATCATAATCTCACTAGCCAAGTTTTGGGTGGACTCCCACATATCTTGGATTTAGACAAATAACCACTTCTTATGGTGAGATAGAGCTTGTAAATTACACCACCTTTAAAACCCAAAGAGTGTAAAGAATTTTATTTTCCAATGCTTCATCTACCATGAGAGATCAAAGGGATATAATAATACCTATTTTGTGATTTGTGTAGCTCCCTCTCTTAATTTTTTTTAATACTTCAACCAAATATATGTTTCCCACTTAATGAGGGAAGTATTTAGAAACATTTTTCATTATTTGCATGAATTTCCCAAATGATGCCTTCAATGAGATAACCTCATACTCCTTAGTTTTCTTGTTTGATTAGGGAAATAATCTTACATGGGTATAGATTCATGATACTTTAGATTTCATATTGATGTGACCTTATGTTACCTCTTGACCCCCCCTTTCCCTCAGGAGTTAATCAACCTCCTCTACATGTATGGAGGGTTGTTTTTCTTGGACGTTAAGTGTACACCACCAATGAAACATGAAAACCAATTCTACACAGCTGCAAAAGTGGTTCCCCAATCTAGTGCTCCATTCCCCAAGGTTACTCGAACAACCAAGGATCTATCAATTTTTGCTTCCCCACAACATTGGATGTTTGAAGACTTGATCTCCCTCACTCTTGTGCTTTCTAATGAGATCATATGGTGAAAACCTTTTAGTCCCACCAGTCCTTAGGATGCCATTTATTTTTTCATTGACCCTTCCACGGTTATTGATGACTACAACGAGGACATTATATTATCGTCCCCTCATAGGTACTCAATAACAAGCACCAACATGGATTGAGATCATTTCGTGTTTTAGCATTGAATATATGTTATAATTGTGCTTTCTTTTATATCTTCTATCCATTATATATTTCACTTTTAGTCAAACACTTATTTCTTGTGTGTGTTCTATTTTCATTTTAAATTTATGGGTGTATTGTAATTATGTGTTGAACATTGTAACAACCCTCGTCAAAAATCCATGTAAAAGCTAATAAAGGTAAAATAAGACCTTGGTCATGGGACACTTATTCTAAGTTGAATGTTGCGAAAAATATCCTAGTATGGGTATTCATTTGGTTTATTATGGCAATGGAAATCAGAAAAGGCAATGGAAAAGGATTTGGAAAGGCAAAGTGGCATTTATTGGCATTTATTTATGAAAATAATGGAAATTAGGAGAAAAGGGAGGTGAAAGGTCACAGGTTGCATGTGAGGAGGAAAATGAAGGAAAATAATGGAAAATTGAAGAACTTAGAGGCCTCATTAATAAAAAGGCTTCTGAGCACCACTTCACAGACTTTTTCCAGTTAAGATTTGGAACTCGCATTATATTCTCTCTCTCTCATACTCTTTGACACTTGGAGTTTTCTTGGAGCACTCTTGGAGGAGTGTGTCATACTTGGGATTTGGAGGAAGAAGGAAAAGGAAAAGCAGTAAAGCATAAAAGGACATCAGGATCAGAAGCTACAACGAGTTTTGCTTGCAGGTACCAAGTTTCATATATGATTTACTCACTAATTTTGGCATGCATGGCATATGCATGTGGTTATTTGTTTATGATTTCACATTGGCATAGAGGATTGCCTCAATTGATAGTGGTTTTTCCTAGCCTTTCCATTTCCTCGATAGCCATGGTATTGTGGGTTTTGATTTTGTTTTTTGGTCGGTTTTCTTGTGCCTTTTGTTGTGGGCTGAGTTATTTGTTCCTAGAATCCTTGGTTGGACAAACGCTCTGGAAGCCCTGTAACATCTTGGGTTGAGTTACTAGTATTGAAAGCCTTGTTTGGACAAATTCTCTGGAAGCCCTTGGTGGGTTGAGTTACTAGTCCTGTAAGCCCTGGTTGGACAAACACTTTGGAAGCCCAACAACAAATGTGGTTTGATTTACTAGTCTCGGAAGCCTTGGTTGGAACAAACACTCTGGAGCCCTAGACAACTTGGGTAGAGTTAGTGATGTCTGACCGAGAGGTGGTATTACTGGTTGATGTTTGAGGTGGTTTTTCCTCTGGAAGCCCTAGTTTGGTTTGATTGATTTGTTTTATCAGATCCCACATTCATTCTTGGAATACAGAATGGGGGTGACTAGCTGAAAGAAATATTTGGTTCAACCTAGTCTATGGTCGGGCAGTTCGTGAAAGTCCCATACTGATGTAGGCTGACCCTGCAAACCCGGAATCTCTATCAACGGTACATATCAATGCCTCTTCAAATAGTTGCCCCAAATAATCCCTCCAAGCCGGCCAATTCATATTACTTTTACATGCGGAAGCATCTATTTCACAGTTTTATGGTTTATGGAGATCATACTTTCAATTCAATTCTTTCATTCACACATATCCCAAACTTCGATACAATCTCACTTTAAAAATTCAGGAAAAAGCTTACCAAAACATAGGATTTAAAACCCTCTCAATTCATAACCAAATCCAATACCTCTCATTCATTTAATTCCAACATTCACATATGCCTTTTAAATACCGGATTTGAAAATCCAAGTTCAATAAAAGAAATACACCCATTTGCAAAATAATACCACTACATCACAATATAAACAAGACTTGAACTTGCTTGTTTTAATGCCAGGGCTCCCAAATTTACATTTGACCAGAATTCAAATGGGAAAATTAACTTACCTGCCATCCAACCAATAACGCAGGTCTTCACTGTTTGTTCACTTCCGGTTTCCACCCTTAAAACCCGAATGCTGCATCGAATTTTACTTCTGCAAAGGTAATCAGATGATTCTCAACGCCCTCAATTCACACCTCTGCAATTATTGTGAAATTTCAATTTCTCTATACAGTCTTAAATGCTAGCTTTCGATCTTTAATTTATTCATACAACTTTTCCAGCGTTCAGACAGTATATTCAGATACAATAAAAAGTCGGTATTTAAAGTCGATTTCATTCAAAATTCAACCTACAATTATAGTTCACTAAACACAATTTCTTCAGCGCTTATAAAAATCGATTTCTCTTCATTGCATTATAAAAAGACATGGGAATAAATCCACAACATTACCATAACACCGCCTGCATTTCTGGATTGACTTTATATAATTCCATTTCTTTACTATATTCAAGGTTGGAATCGATTTCCCTAGATTTGAATTTCCATCAATTTGCTTCATCACACAAACCCAACAGATAAAAGCGATCCCAGCAAACAAACGTTCTGCAAATCGATGACACCCTTAGAACCCATCTTCCTTTGCATTGTACTTGTATTCAATTCGCCATCATTCTTCTACAGGTTAATGTTCACTGTGCGTCCCATTTTTTCCAACGCTGTCCATCAAAACCACAATTTGACATTTAATCTGCTCTTTTATTCAATTAACAATTTCAATATTGATCTTTAGTGATATTGATCCATCCCATGTGATGATATACAGAACCAGACAGGATTTTAAACACGACCTCTCTATTTCATGCTCAGTCCTTCTGCTATGGAAATTACATGAACTCAGATCTTATTCAAAAGTCAATAATGACATTCATCCACACGATTTCAAAAGGCCTTCAGATTATGATTAATGACTCTTCGACTTGCCAATTCGATTCTTGGCAACTACTAATTGGAATTTTCATTACAAAACATAATGTTAATTCAAATCGATTCTGTCCTTAATAATAAATCAACTATATTCAATTTAATTATTCCAGCAACAGAGATTAACCTCTATTCAACATCAATTGCAAAACCCCTGTTCCTATCTAGAATTGCGCCTTCCAAACCAAAATTATATCACTACTGGTTAACATAAAATATGGATCGATCTTAGACAGAGCTTAAAACAATTCTGCGCCCTTTTTTATTTCATTAATTCGGCGAAAAAATATTTAAATTAACATTCATCCATCGCTCCTTGATCTCTTATTCGGTTCACGTGGTTTTACCATTCAAGCCCCGGTTACAGAAATTAAATACACAATTTCTGAAACAATCAATGCAGTTTTAAAAACACAGTCTTCATATTAACAATTAAAATTACTTACAAACTTTATCTTTGCCAGATATTCAACATTCATGGCCTTCCAATTGCCCGAAGGCTTACAATATTTTGTTGTCCAAGCCTCACCTTCTCCTCTCTATTCTATTCTACCTGCTCTATTTTGCCTTTAAGCTCATATCAATTTATACAAATTTTAATTGAACCAATTTTGGTTCACATCCCTTAAATCACTCAACAAAATCCCCAAATATCTCAACACCCTTAGAAGATAGATCTTTATCCCTAAAACCTTGCAACTAATTCTAACTTAGGCTCCATCATTAATTCTAAATTATCTCAAGGCTAATTTCTCTCATGTTTCCAGTTGTTTGGAAACATTTGCAAATTCTCACAAATAATTAATTTAAAACATAATTAATCATTCAAAACTAATTTTAATATTTACATAAATTCTCAAAAACATGAGACCCCTAGGTTCAATAAAAATACAAGGTATTTCTCCGAGCCAATGCTCCTGCATCACATACCTGGTCGGCGTATGCAATCATCAATAAGAGATATTTCTCCTTAGTATTTTATGGGTAAATATACTTCTTTATGTGTGGTTTATATGGCTTCTATATCCTTGATATTTTTGTTGGTTATATATTGGTTATGACTGAGTTTTATGAGAGTGATAATGTATGGCTCTCATCATGTTTTGGTTGATCATTGTATGTACAATGAATGTGTGGCTTAATAGATGGTAATGCAGTTATTGTGATGAGGCATCAATGCCTCTTAGTGATTCTTAGATAAGTTTGAGACCCCTATGCTCAGATCTGTTGGTTAAACCTATAGAATGCATATTTGTAACATGTTTGAGGAAATGCTTGTCATGGCTAGTAGGGGTCCAATCAAGTCCTTGTTCAATTATTTGCATTTTTATCATTGTTTCAATGATATTTTTCATTTCTGGAAGTTTTATGGAGTTATGGGTAGTGGCCTGAGTCCTGACCTAAAAAAGTGGCACAGAAAAAGTGGCCTTGATGTGGGAACGACTAGAGAGTCCTAGTCGCATGTATGCCCATGTCAAGGGAGCGACTGAGGTTTTAACGCAACAAAAGGTAATTTTTTCTCAGGGTTGGTCACCTAGATGGATTGGATGGCTCTCGGGGGTTCTGTTGCATGTGTAGAAGGTTAGTTTGGTTGTGTTTTGTTGGTTTCACTTCCTTAACTGATACATAGGGAGTTGAATCATATCATAGTAACTCTTCATCACATGTTTACCCTGGTTGGATGGTTACATGGGTAAATGTGGTAGGAAGGTGTTACAAAAATTAATAAAATCATATTTTTATACTTTACACATTTCTTTAAGGATTATAGTTTGGCTCATGAACTCATATTAACAAGTTTTCAAATTTGAAAACCATTATTCAAAGCAATATTATATTTACCAATACACTTATCAATTTTTCATTATGAAATTTAATTATGTTTAAAAAAAAAATGTGTTCATCATTTTAATTTTTTTTTAGGGAAAGAAAACTTTATTTACCAATATACTTGTCAATTTTTCATTATAAAATTTAATTATGTTTAAAATAAAAATGTATTCTATTATATTATTTTTATTTTTTTGGGGAAATATGTTAATGAATGTATGAAACTCAATAAGCACCTTTGATCTTTGTGGAGAGATTTTAACTTCAAATTCAATTTGGGTAAGTATTTTCACCTTAGCGCATTTTATTTGTGTATTTGTATTAAAAATGCTCCGAGGAATTTTCAATATTGTTTCATAAATATTATAATACACATCACATCCTTTGACACTATTATGTAAAAGTGGATTTTGCAAATGATTGTTTTGAACACATTTTGAAAGAAATGATAAAGTTTAAAAATGAAAATTAAATCAAGCACATGTTATCTTTAGAAATACATCCTATGTTAAGGATTCTAAAAGTTTGTCGAGGAGAAGAACAAAAAAACTGTATAAAAATTGTTTTTCAAGATGGTGACAAATATCGTGTTCACAAACTCAACCAAGGATATGGACCTTGAAGTTGAAAAGTATGGTATTTCGTGACAAGCAGGTGGATAATTACAAACTCTTTGCAAACTGGGAGGACATTAAGAGAACCTTGAGGGACATCAGGTACAAACTAGATGATATAGTGGTAAGATTGAGTCATGTGGATCATTTTGTGGTTTAAGACCTGAATGAGCATCAGGAGGAAGCAACAGTCATTAATGATCAGCCTCTGAACACCATCCATGCAAACTCAACTTCGCCTTTGAACACCATCCATGCAAACTCTTCTCCTCAATCGCCAGTCATCATTTGGACTAATATGTCCATCGAGCAATTGATTTTGGTCTTTGATATTTGAAGGAACATGTCTTGTCTAGTGATATTAGTTATTTTTTCAATTTTGCCAGAGGTTATTGGTTGTTTCTTTTTTTACTTCTACTATGGCTTTTTTCATGTCTATATTCCACATCCTTTTGGATATTCAGTAAGGTAGTACGTTTTTAATAAGCTGCTAATGGTAATTTTTGATATGTGTATGGTAATATTAGAGGAATATCATGATTCTCCAGGTCAGATGATGAAATTGAAGGCTCACAATGTAATATCTTACGTAATGTTTTTTTTATCGATAGAAATATATGGACAAAATTACAAAAAAAAAAGTTAAAAAAAAATACTGAGCAACAATGATTTTGTAGAGGAATAAATTAATATTGATTTTTCATAATAATTTTTTTTCCTTATTTAGGTTCTCGAACATGGTGATCAACATGGAAAATTAATCATCATATGAAAAATGAAAATAATCAAACCCTTTCATAATGTATATTATATGGAAAAAAAATCAACTTAAAATAATATTATTAAGAGTCTTAAGAGTTGCATAAAAATTAATGGTTGTTACTCCTCTTTGATCTTGTTTTTTTTAAATTATCATCTTGATGTCTAAACACTAATATTATTAAAAATTTGTTTTATGATAGAAGAAAAATTAAAGAAAAGCATCTCTAACTGATCCAGGGGATCAAGTATATGCTCAAAAATGAAAGTGCTCAAGATCTCCTAAAATCAGCGCCAAATCGTAGAGCCTGTCATTCTAATTCCAACAACGTTTGAATTTCCTCAATTTGACACCATAAGAGGAATTTATTGTGTTATGGAGTTTTTGGAAAACAACAAAAAATTCAAAGTGAAAATTTGATTGTACAGTCTGTATGCTGATGTGGCAGACTATACGTTGATGTCAACAGGATGACTGGGTTGTACAGAAGGAACGTGGGCCAATCCGGTGACGACAAGTGGCAGATTTTTATTGGAGGAAGGGAGTGTATTTGGGAAAATATCGAGCAACCATGTGGGTCAATCAGAGGGTGCCACATGGCCCAAAGAGAGGCCCCCACATGGCCTCGATAATGGCGCCTAAAATTAGTAAGTCGACCGACAGGCTCCACAAGGTTCGACCACACGACCTTGAATGCATAACTTTGTCGCTCTACTATTACGCCAAACATGCCTCTTATTAATGTATAGGCACCAATTTATATTTAATGTCAAGTAGTTAGATGGTTCAAGGAGAGGGCCAGGTCGGTTGGGTTATGGAAACCATGTGACCAACTGACCGCAAGGGAACCAAAGCTAAGGTGCAAAGGGGTTGACCCATGGTCATTTTTTTATGGCACGGGATCATCGGTGTAGATCTGGGGGGGTTGGGGCGCGTTGTGTACCACTCGCACCCAAGATCCGAGGCCATGTGGTTTCACGAGGAACTGGGAGTGAGACCTTTGACGGGGATACGGCCCATTAAAAAAATTAATAAATTTAAAAAAAAACATTTCAATGCAACCTCCGCCAAAACTAGTGGATCAAACCCACAACCTATGGGATGTTAACTGGTGTGCCCAACCAATTGGGCTATTACCAATTTGTTTCCAAATTTGCAAAGTCGAGACCTTTTTGTTGAGCATTTTACATACAGTTTGAATAAAGAGGCTTATTTTTCTCAATTTTTAACCTTTTTGAGCTCAAGAAGAGCCTAGAGAGGGGTTTTTGAGCATTAAGGACGTGATGGCAATGTTATTTTTTCATATTAAAGCTTATATGTTGATGTATTAAGCATTTGATCATATAATAAAGTGGTCATCACTAGAAGATAGACCTGGAGATGTAGCCCAAGATGGGTGAACTATGCTATCAATTTTATTGTGTTTGATGTTGCATGTTTGTCCACTTTTAACTGTTTAAATTTTTCAAATTTTACTTAAGTTTGTGTAATTTTTCAATCACGATCCATTGCCTAAAATAAATGAAATATCTTGCAAATTTCATTTTTGGATCAAAATGGTACGAGAGCGTGGCTTTTGTGAAGGTTTGACAGAATTTGCAAGGTTTTTGAATGCTTACAAGGTCTAAGTTGAGAAGAGGAGAAGGAGCACTTGAATAACCTAACCCTCAAATTGGCACAAGAAGGCCACAAACTCAACAAGTCATGGCACATGAAGAAGGACAAGGAAAAAAGTTGATGTATGAGGATGAGAGAGCTTTTAGAAAATATTTCTTTGATATGACTGAGATGGTGAAAGTGTTGTAAAATGAGAGAATCGCATGGTTGCAAGGAGAAAGTTATAATCAACCAAAAGATGACGATGGTAATGGGAGCAAGTCTCCACCTCCTCCTTCTCCTTCACCTCCATCCTCACCTCCTTATTCACGTAGACTTACTCCTCCTACATCTCCAACAGGACATATTAAGTCTCCTTTGCTTAAGCTTGATGTCAGGTTTCAATTTCTCGTGTATAATGGAGAAGTCAACGCTGAAAAATTGGATAATTGAGTTTGTCAAATTGAAGTTTATTACAAGATTCAAAAGACTAATGATGATTTCACAAAAATCCAACTTATTTCTCTTCGCTTGGAAGGTACATCCCTCATCTGGTGGGAGTTTGATGCAGGAGCATCCAAGCCAAATTTTCATTATTTAATTATGTAAGGGGGGTGAGATATTTTAATTATTTTATTAATTAAATTGTTTATTTTAATAAATTAGGAGGAAAATTTAAAGGTGAGGATTATTTTATATATATTCTTTAATAATTAAAGGATATGAGTGGAATGGAATTAGGTAGATAATCTAGGGAGTAAAAATTCCATATACGGGACTTTGTTGAGTCCAAAACTAGAATAAATCTAAATTAGATTTTAAGTTGAGATTTGTGTGGAAGAATTTATGGAGTGAAATAAATTTATTATTTATGTATATATAGGAGTGTTTTGTGAGGATGAGAGACAGTTGAGAGCAGTGAGGAGTACAGTGAGAGTGAAAGATGGTTTGAAGGGCCGAGAGCTAAGAGGCCACCCAATTTAATATTTGGCCAAAGAGTTTTTGGTTTATTGTCAGTATTTTTTTTATGTGGCTCTCTTTCCTTCATGTTTATTTTGAGCTGAATATTTTTATGGTTTTAATAAAGAATTATTGAGAGTTTTTATGTTGAGTGAAGGAGTATGTGTTTTATATGCTCGGATTTTTTCTATAGCAGAATCCCTGCATCATTTGGTGTCAGAGTGGGAGAGAGTTGATCGAATTGTGTAAGAAATTGTGGTGCTTTGAGTCTGCAACTATATATGTATATGATGCATGTATGTGGATGCAGGAATGATATGTATCCAAGGACAAGGTAGCGAAATCGAAATCGAAGAGATTGCACTCAGCAGATAAAAGAGTTTGTGCATGGTTGGGAGGTTGTGATTCCACAACAAACAAAATCTGCATATTTTGATGATACCATGGGTGCGGTCGTGATCCCCACCTTGCAGATTTCGTGAATGGATATCACTCGATCCATAGGAGTCGACACAAGCCAACGCAAGGAGCGAGAGCTGTAATATTTCAGTAGGTAGCAGATTTTGTGTATGACCATCGCTTGAGCACAAATTCATGGAGTCAACGCTATAGTAAACGCTGTGAATAGCGGCAGCTGAAATTACAGACCATCGGTGAGCTGATAATAAAATCGAACTGTGAAATAAAACACCACCGCATAGCAGCGGATCCGACACAGAATCCAACCTTGCGTAGTATGTAAAATACATTGGAAAATGTGTATCATGTGAAGTGATGAGGAAAAACTGATGATTTTCATAAAGAATGAAGTATGAAAGAAATTAAATATTGTATAACTTGAAACATCCATTGTCATAATTTTTGGGTCGAGTCTTGAAGTGAAAACAGATATTAGAGTCAAATGAAAGTTTGGATAGTTTTGAGTTGAGATTGAGTATTTTCATCCAAGATGAAAAATTGGTGTAAGTCTGAATTCAAAGAGTCGTAAGATAAGTCAAAATTCTGAATGTAATTGGGTGCATGATCGGCAGAGCCCGGCACCCAAATAATTGGTCATTGTAACACATGCGTTACTAAAGTGTTGTTTGCAGCAAAGTGAAACAAGAGGGTTGCCAGAGATTGGTTCCAAGACAGAGAACCAAGAGAAGCCACGCGCAGGAGGAGAACTTGCATTTTTATGAATGGCAAGTGTGAAGGATTGCTGAGAAGTGGATTAAATGAAATCCACACGTGAAAAGATGAAGTTCACAAAGGAGGAGAAGATGACTGCTGATAGTCATTTCCGAAGATCTGATGAAGACCACATCAGAAGGAAGAAGAAGGAAAATGCCAAGGTAAGTGGCATATGTGAGCAGTTGATAGATGAAGAGTACGAGCAGGAGAAGGCTAAGATAACAATTCACCTTGAATTGTTAATGGAGTTGTTGCAGGAAAACGTGAAAGCCCAGACACATGGTTGGACCATGAGAAAGAAGGTAAAGTGGCAGAAGCTACACGCAAAAAGGGAAAAGCAGGTAAACATACATTTGACAGAAGAGCTTAGGAAGCTCGAGCAAATGTTGAGTTGTGAAGAACTCAGAGAGGCTGAGTTAAAAATGGATGTTTCCATTTGTGGCCCAGAACAGGGTGAAATTCTGGGTCAAGAGATCAATGAGGAATATCTAATGAACTATTGGGATAGTTCAGAAGCATCTGAAGATGTGTTGGCGAGAGAAGCAAATGAGGCTATGAAGCCTTGCATTTTTTCTCACAGTTTATGTATGTTTGCAGGATGTGCGAAAGATGGTGAACAATCTGATGGAACTGTCACGGAGATGAAGGAGACTTTTGAGGTGAAGTCTGGTGGATATTGCCTTTCCGAGGAGGAAGGTAATGATTTGTTACAACAGGAAGAAATCATAAATGAATTCTTGTTTGGGGTAAAACAACAAGTTGAAGGTGTTATGAAGCAGGAGCATAATGGAAATGCCGAAGAAAAATTCCAAGGAGGTAAACAAATGTATTTTTTTAATGAAACTGCTAACAAAAGTTTACAATGTAATGACGCTGAAACCAGGACAACTCAGGAAGATTTCCAGAGGAAGAGTGAAGGTAGTAATAAAGTGCTGAAAATATTTCATATGGAAATCTAGTTTTTGGAACGATGGCTTAAAGAACCCGAAGTGAAACTTGCAGAACCTGATCTAGAAGAAATTGCAGTTACTATGCATGATAGAGATGAAATATTTTTAACATTTATGGAGTTGAATGAATGTTATAAATTTTCAAATAATGATGTAACTGTAGGTACAGAAAATGACATTAACAGATATGATGTCGAAGTTAGAGAAGTTGAGCGGAAGTTATTTGGCATTGAGATGGAAGATCAGAAGTAGCAAGGAAGTTGTGTCCATAGAGACAAAAAGGAGATAGAAATATTGGTCCAGCAGGATGAAGACGGGAGCAACCAACAGTTTGAAACAGAATCTATTGAAGTCCAGAAAGTCGATGATGGGAGATTGATGCCTGAAGCATCAAAAGAGATTGAAGGGTCTTATCTTTTTAAAACTAACAACTTTTTGGTGAATGCAGGTACAGTACCAGACGAGAGAATTTTTGCTATAAAAGCAATAAAAGACTACAGTAGTAATCAAGAAGTAGTTCTTGATTATTTTCCATTGCAGAAAGTTGAGAGTTTAGCTCAGTTAGAGGTGAAAGAATTTGACAAAGAGGAATTACTTTGAGGAATGGATGAAAGAAAGTGTTGGATAAGCCGATGGAATCTGATCAACAGAGTGGACGATGAGTTATCAAATCGAGTTGATACTTCGAAGGACCAGCGGCAAAACAGAGTATGGAATCCTGGAGGGAGCAATTCATCAGGACTTGTGGCTGTCGCAGTATTACAGAAAAGCGACGGACCTCATAGACAGGAGTCTATGGAAACTTCTCTACATGAGGAGTCTGATGCAGGAGCATCCAAGCCAAATTTTCATTATTTAATTATGTAATAAGGGGGGGTGAGATATTTTAATTATTTTATTAATTAAATTGTTTATTTTAATAAATTAGGAGGAAAATGTAAAGATGAAGATTATTGTATATATATTCTTTAATAATTAAAGGATATGAGTTTAATGGAATTAGGTAGATAATCTAGGGAGTAGAAATTCCATATACGGGACTTTGTTGAGTCCAAAACTAGAATAAATCTAAATTAGATTTTAAGTTGAGATTTGTGTGGAAGAATTTATGGAGTGAAATAAATTCATTATTTATGTATATATATGAGGATTTTGTGAGGATGAGAGACAACTGAGAGCAGTGAGGAGTATAGTGAGAGTGAAAGATGGTTTGAAGGGCCGAGAACCAAGAGGCCGCCCAATGTAATATTTGGCCAAAGATTTTTTGGTTTATTGTCAATTTTTTTTTATGTGGCTCTCTTTCCTTCATGTGTATTTTGAGCTGAATACTTTTATGTTTTAATAAAGAATTATTCAGAGTTTTTATGTTGCGTGAAGGAGTGTGTGTTTTATATGCTCGGCCCTATTCTATAGCAGAATCCCTGCATTAGAGTCTAGAACTCGAGAAGATTTGAAGAAACGTGGTAAAATTATCTCTTTTTGAAATGATTTTATAATTGCATTAAGGAGTCAATTTTATCCATTATCTTACATGCAAAAAGCAATTAGGGATTGGAAAAAATGTAGACAAGTTAAAGGATAGAGTGTCCAAAGTTACACACAAGAATTTAGAAACAGATCATTAATCTTAGGTGTTGATTTGACCTCACAAGATATTCTCCTAAAATATATATGTGGATTTCATAGTTATTTGATACATACCATACTTATGTTTAATCCCACCAATATAAATGAAGTATGTGTTCAAGCAACTCATTTAGAATCAAGAAGCAAGAATGTTCCTCAAGAGTCCAACAAGAAACCTTTTAAATTTGGAGACAAAGGAAAGGGAAAATTTAAAGGCAAAAGTAATAAGAATGCTACCATCAAGAAATAGGGAGAGAAAATTACTTGTAAACTTTGTTCAAAATATGGCCATGATGAAGACCATTGCTGGAAATTACATCTAGAATTGAGACCAACGAATTTCAATAACAAGGGGAAACAAAAGACTATTGCTACAACTCAAGAAGATCTAGGATTTGATTTAGGTGATGAAACCAAAATCACATCCATGGGAATGAAAGGTGTAGCTTCTAACGAAAATACTAGTTCTTATAGCAAGCATGTTGAATCTCAAAATGATAAAGAAAGAAGTGAGATTTTTCATATCAGTGTCTTTACAAAACATACAAAGGTTGATACATTATTTGATAACGAATCTCAAGTCAATATTATCTCTGGAGAAATTGTCAAGAAACTAAATTTAGAGACTATACCTCATACCAAACCTTACTCCTTGGGTTGGGTATGTGATGATGCCAAATTGCAAGTGACAAGAAAATGTAAACTCAAATTTCCCATCACTGCGAATTTTATAGATGAGGTAGAGCTTGATGTTGTACCACTTGATATTTGTGGGATTGTCTTACGGATTACATATTTATATAACCGGAAATCTATATTTTATCATCATGAGAATAAATATCACCTTTTCAAAGATGGATTTGAGTATATTTTTAAAGCACATCGCAAGAAGATGAGCTTATCTCTTGTTAGTGCAGGTCAAATGAAAAGGCTTGTGAATGCTAGTAAGAATTTTGTGTTGTTGGTGATTAAAGCTAAAAATATTACTGAATTTGAAGCTTTCTTAGGATGTGATTATAAACTCAAGCATGAATTGGTTGAAGTTGTTAACACTTATGACAAGATGTTTCAGGAACCTGAAGGGTTACCTCCAAAAAGAGGAATCCAACATGAGATTCATTTTCAGTGGGATGCACCACTTCTGAATATTGGCATGTATAGAATGTCAGTTTTGGAGAATGTGGAGATTACGAAGAAAATATAAGATTTTCTTGAAAAATGGGTCATCATACCTAGTACATCTCCTTGTGGGTCTCCTATTGTTTTGGTTCCTAAGAAAGATTGTACATGGCGCATGTGTGTGTATTTCAGAGCTTTGAACAAGATCACGGTAAAGAATCGCTATCCTCTTCCTTACATTTATGATTTTATAGATCAATTAAAGTATGTTGTTTATTTTATTGAGTTAGACTTGAGAAGCGGACATCATCAGATAAGGACCGTTGAAGATGATATTTGGAAAATTACTTTCAAGAAAAACAAGGTATGTTTAACTAGTTAGTTATGTCATTTAGGCTTTGTAATGCACCTGCCACATTCATAGAGTTATGAATGATGTATTGTGACCATTCCTTGATGATTTTTTCATAGTCTACTTAGATGATATTATGATTTTTAGTAAGACTCGTGAAGATCATGTCAAGCATGTGAAGCAAGTTCTAGATGTGTTGAAAAAGGAAAAGTTGTATTTGAAGATGTCTAAATGTGAATTTGGGAAAACCTCTTTGGTTTACTTGGGTCATATTGTAGGAGGTGGTGAATTGAAGATTGATCCCTCCAAAGTTTATGTTATTGTGGATTGGCCTAAACCCAACAATGTAACAAAAGTTAGGAGATTTTTGGGAGCAACCCAATATTGGAGAAAATTTATCGCTAACTTCTCATTCATTACAACACCATTACATGCTTTGAAAATTGTGAAGCGGGTCTTTCAGTGGGGAGGTAAGCAGCAAAAATCCTTAGACACTTTGAAAGAGAAAATCAGTACAACACCAATTCTAGCACTTACAGATCTTAAAAATCCACTTGAAATCCAAACCAATGAAAGTGAATATGTTATAGGGGTAGTTTTGATGCAGCATGGTAAGCCTATATGTTATCTTTCGGAAGCCTTTTCCAGTGTAGTAATTAACTATCCAACTTATTATAAAGAGTTGTATGTTTTGGTACAAAGCGTGAAGAAATGGAAGCACTATTTGATGGGTAAAGAAACAATTATTCATACTGACCATCAACCTTTGCAATATTTACAATCACAAACTAAGCTACAATAAGCTGGACATTTCAAATGGATGGGATTTCTGCAAAAAATTAATTTGGTAATCAGATATAAGAAAGGTATACACAACAAAGTTGCAGATATGTTATCAAGGCCTTTTACTTATGTGTTTGTCATTCTTAAGCATAACTCAATCATGCATGAAATTTATATTGAACAGTAAGCTCAAGATAAATATTTTAAAGATGTATATGCAATTTTGAGTCAAAGCAATCAATGATGATGAAGAATTGGATTATCATGTTCATAACAAGTTTTTGTATCATCTTGGCAAGTTGTGTATTCCACAGGGTGAAAGATTCAATGTCATTAGGGAATCCCGTGCTTCTTGTAGAAATTAGCTGAATAAATCACTTATTCAATGAAGATTAACCCGATCATACATCAATTTCGAATTGCATGCATAACACATAACCCTCTTCTACAATTAATTGTCACATGCGGAAAATAACATAGAAGCAATCGCACATCAAATCAATCACACATTAACTCAGTATGTATGGGGAAAGCCTATAGCTGAAAACCCTGCAGCTATTGTGTATATTATAATGGAGAAATCATGTAACAATCATAGTACAAAAACTCTTCACAAGCTCTCATGCACTACCTCCCATGCTACACACTATCAAGCTAGATCTAGCAAATCAATTGCTCCAATCCTTAGCCACTTGATAGCCAACCTTGATTGCGTATTTTAATGCTAGGTGATGGCCTCCTTATATAGATAAACCACCAGCCTAAACTTTTCAATACTCATAGCTTACTCCACCTATCTATGTGTTGCAAATAGCAACAGTATAGTTACAACTGATAGCTAACTCTACCCTTTCATCTATCTCTTTCACTGGTCTTCACTGAACTGATCATGCACTGTAGTGAACTGAAGTGTTCTTGAGTTGACTAATGAGTTAACATTTAGTAAATTAAATATTATTTAATTTACTCCACTCATATCTAATTGATTAGCTAGTTAACTAATCTCAACTAGTTCAACTGAAATAAATAGAACACAACTCCACTATTTGTCCCGTTAACTCCTCCAAAACTTCCGCCACTGAAGTCTAACTGAAGCCAACCATGCAAGATGCCATCAAACCCTAGGAACCACGTGATTCCTTGTGTCAGTTGCATGAGCCACCTCCATGACTCAAACCGAAGTGCGCCAAGAGAGTAAACTGCTGTTTATAGTCAAAATATTATTAAGGGTAAATAATATTTGACTTCCATATTTTTAGGAGATCAGTCTAAAAATAGCCTGGGTCCTAAAAAATAGGGTCTCATCTATTTTTACCGACATGTCGCATCCATCAAGAATCTCCAAGCAGAATTCCCAAATTATGCTCCGTATGTCTAAAAATAGACATAGTCTAAAAATAGACTTTGCGCCAGAATTTGCCTGCGGGCCCACTTAGTGAAGGCGACTTCATTTCACTAAGCTCCATCATCTTGCCGCATTCTCAACACTCCCTCTCAGCAAGATATGGATTATCTGCAATCCCTATCCTGCCTCTGTGGAATTCGAACTTGCTCCTGGTGAGCGCCTTCGTCAGGATGTCGGCATCCTGATCCTCCGTGGGAACATATGAAAGCATCATGATCCTCCGCCGAACACAATCTCTGATATGATGGTACCTGATGTCGATATGTTTGGACCTATCATGAAAAACTGGATTAGCCGAGAGCTTGACGTGTACCGGTTATCACAAGAGATCACCGTAGGCTCCAAAATGCAACCTCGAACAAACCCCAAGGATCTTCTCATCCAAATAGCTCTCACATGGCCAAACTTGTCGCCATGTACTCGCCTTCCGTCGAATCGAGTGCCACGGATTCTTCCGCCGTACTGCAGAAACCCGCTCGTCGACCCAATGAAGTCGAAACTCCTCCTGTATGCTCTTCCGGTCCGTTGGGCTCCCCGCCTGACCGTACTGGGAAATCCGGTAAAAGCCTACCTCATCCTCCCCGTCTCTGTACCATAGACCATATCCCGATGTGCCTCTGATATAGCGCAATACATGCTTGCCCGCCTTCCAAAAGAGCTTGGTAGGCTTAACCATAGCTTGCGAAAGCCGGTTAACTGCATAGCATATATCGGGTCGAGTATTGACCAAATACATCAACGACCCCACCAACTGTCGATAGACAGTGGCATCCACTACCTCCTCCGAAGTAGCATCTCCCTTCCTCCATCCTCCAGGAAGAGGGGTATCAACAGGCTTGCAGCCCTGCATGTTGAACCTCTCTAGAATCTCCCGGGCATACTTGCCCTGAGAAACAAACAGTCCTCCACTGCGCTGCTAAATCTCCAATCCCAGGAAATAATGAAGGATTCCCAAGTCCTTCATCTCAAACACTCGTGCAAGATCCTCCTTGCATGAAAGTATCAACTGCTCATCGCCAGTCAAAATCAGATCATCTACATACAGTACGATGATCAACAGCTTCCCCTCCACCACAACCTGGTAAGAATCAGTGCTTGATCCGCCCACTCTTGCTAGATCCAAGCCCTTTGGAAGTAGTCGTCTATCCGAGTACCAAGCACCTAGGTGCTCGCTTCAAACCCCGCGCGCGCTCTCTCGAGCTCAAGACATGCGACTCACCCATTGGATCTCAAAACCTTCAAAGTTGCCTATGTACACTTCTTCCTCAATAACTCCATTGAGGAACGCAGTCTTCACATCCATCTGATGAATGTGCCACCCCATCTGCGCTGAGAGAGCAAGGATCGTCCGTATGGAAGAGCACCTTGCGACAGGTGCAAAAGTCTCCTCATAGTCAATCCCCTCGATCTGTGAGAAGCCACGGGCGACAAATCTCGCCTTGTACTTCTCCACACTCCCGTCAGCCGCCTGCTTCACCTTGTATATCCATCGCGAACCTACAACTGATTTCCCAACCGGTCTTGCGACAATCTCCCATGCACTGTTCCTGATGATCGAATCATATTCTTCGATCATGGCATCAACCCATGCGAGTTCCTCCACAGCTTCCTCAAAAGAGGATGGCTCTGTCACAACACATTGACTCATAAGAGCCATGTATCCAGTGTACCGATCCGGTGACTGTCTCTGTCTGCGCTGTGCCGTAGGTGGTCCTACAACCTTCTCTGCATCCCGAGCCAGTCGCTCAGCTTCTGTAGTGCGCATGCGCCCTCTGATGGTTGGCGCTGCCTGGGTGGTTTCTTCCACCTCCTGAACCTCCCCTTGTGGCTGATCCACATCCGGAAGCTCCTCCTTAGGAACTAACAGCTCCTCATCTGCATGCAAGTGTAGCTCCCTCTCAAGCGAACACTGCATGGCTTTCTCCTCCTGAAATTTTATATCCCGTCGCACAACAGTCTTGCAACTGTCTGGCACATACACCCGATAGTTGTGAGGTGTATCAGTGTACCCCACAAATATTCCAACCTTAGCAGTTGGATCCAACTTCCTTCTCGCATCCTTCGTCACATGCATGTAGACAGGAGAACCAAAAATCCGCAAATGGGAAATATCAGGCCTCTTGCCAGAATAAGCCTCCTCCGGTGTACTCATGCCAAGAACTTTGTGAGGACAACGGTTCTGCACATACACTGTTGTATTGCATGCCTCAGCCCACAAGTGAAGGGGTAGGCCCTGATCATGCAACATTGCTCGTGCAGCACCCACGATCGTTCTGTTCTTCCGCTCAGCCACCCCGTTCTGCTGTGGGTTATGGGGTGCGATGAGCTCTCTCTGAATCCCTTCTGCGCTGCAGAACTCCTTGAATTCAGCCGAGATGAATTCACCACCGTTATCACTCCTTAGAGCAATCACCTTCTTCCCCGACTCTTTCTCGACCAGTGCTTTAAACTCACAGAACTTCGCGAATGTATCGCTCTTCTTCTGCATGAAGAAGATCCAGCACTTTCGAGAGAAATCATCAACAAAGATCACATAACACCTGTGCTTTGCTGTCGAAGCAACTAAGAAAGGACCACACACGTCTGTGTGAACTCTCTCAAGGATCGTCGTGGCGCGACTATCCTTCTCGTGAAAGGTGGCTTTCACATACTTCCCTAAAGTACACCCCTTGCACTGATCTGACTGCACAAGGGTGCCCTTAGGAAGTCCAGTAGAAATCTGCTGCAAAATCTTCAAAGCTCCATGGTGAAGATGGCCCAATCTCCTGTGCCATAGTTCGCCCTCATCATCCCGGCTCACCACATCTCTAGCCTTGCATGCCATAGCTGCGCAATCATCTACCTGCAACTGATAAAGGTTCTGAGTTCGAACCCCTATCTTCCGGGTCTCTCCAGTAGTCTTACTGCGCAGGAAAGCTTTCCCTTCGCTGAAGACCACATCATAACCCTTATCCTCCAACATCGCTACTGAAATCAGGTTCTTCTTCAATCCAGGTACATGCATGACATCCTTTAATACAAAGGGTTTACCAGACTCCCTCTGAAAGGATATGGTACCGATACCAGTCGCATTGTATCTACCGTCATCGCCCATCTCGATGTGCATACCCAAATCTTTGTCCTCCAGATCTGAGAACAACTCTCGATCTCCCGTCATATGAAATGACGCACCGCTGTCCAAGAACCACACCGATCCCATCACACTTGAAACCAAGCATGCAATCAGTGAAAAGTCAAGCTCGAACTGTGAAGCCAAAGCTCGAACAGATCTTCCCGCTTGCTTGTTCTTCTTCTTCTTTGGACAATTGGTAGCATAATGTCCGTGATCATGGCAGTGAAAACACTTCACTTTCGCCATATCCTGCTTCTTGCCCTTTGCACCAGAATGAGAGGTTTTCTTACCCTTCCCCTTCTTTGCTTTGGCAACCAAAGCGCAGTTTTCTTCATCAGCTCCCTTCGATGAAGATCCATCTCGAGTAGTCCTCCTTATCTCCTCCTGCATGAGATCCGCCCAAAGGCGCTCCCATCCCGGCAGCTTCTCCCGACCATTGACACTATCTTGATATGAGTGCCAAGCCTTCGGAAGACCAAGGAGAGCCAGGTCGACCATATCCTCTTCATCGACAGTAACTCCCACACTTCCCAGTTCATCTCTGCATTGAGTGAACTTCGTGAGGTATTTGGCGATACTGTCGCCCTTCTCCATCTTGATGTTCCTGAGCTTGTCTTTGAGCGCCAGCTTCCTTTGGTCACTCTTACTTTGGTACAGATCCGTCAAAGCTTTCCACATCAAATATGGAGAAGCCTTTCCATGCAGGCTGGATACAATGTGATCCTTTACGCCCTCCAACAAGATCCTTCGACATTTCGCCTGTTTCTTTTGCCATGCTTCCACAACAGCAGCATCAGTAGAGGTAGGCTTTGGAACATCTTTCTCCACGAATTCCAACAGCCCATTATCATCCAATACAGCCTCCATGCGGTCCTTCCATGCAACATAATTCGAACTGCCCTCAAGAGCATATTCGAGTCGCAAACCGTTGAAAGACATTTTCGCCTCGGCACAAAGAGCACAAATCTGCAAATTCGAATTTCCAAACTCCAAGCTCTATCGCTTCCGATCTATACTTGAAAACAAATTATTTCCAAATCAGAGATTGACTGCAAGGGCATTCACCAGATCTTTCACCTTACAAAGAAGGATGGATATTCCGGAGGCTACCTGGCCCGCATGCAGACTCTGTCCGAGGAAATAAGTTTGCAATCACCGTAATAGACCTCGACAATTAACTGCTTCCGATACCATGTAGAAATTAGTCGAATAAATCACTTATTCAATGAAGATTAACCCGATCATACATCAATTTCGAATTGCATGCATAACACATACAACTCTCTTCTACAATTAATTGTCACATGCGGAAAATAACATAGAAGCAATCGCACATCAAATCAATCACACATTAACCCGCATGTATGGGGAAAGCCTATAGCTGAAAACCCCCAGCTATTGTGTATATTATAATGGAGAAATCATGTAACAATCATAGTACAAAAACTCTTCACAAGCTCTCATGTACTCACTCCTCTCATGCTACACACTATCAAGCTAGATCTAGCAAATCACTTGCTCCAATCCTTACCACTTGATAGCCAACCTTGATTATGTCATTTAATGCTAGGTGATGGCCTCATATAGACAAATCCACCGAAATTTCAAACTCTTCAATACTCATAGCTTACTCCACCCATCTATGTGTTGCAAATAGCAACAGTATAGTTACAATTGATAGCTAACTCTACCCTTTCATCTATCTCTTTCACTGGTCTCCACTGAACTGATCATGCACTGTAGTGAACTGAAGTGTTCTTGAGTTGACTAATGAGTTAATAATTAGTAAATTAAATATTATTTAATTTACTCCACTCATATCTAGTTGATTAGTTAGTTTAACTAATCCCAACTAGTTCAACTAAAACAAACAGAACATAACTCCACTACTTGTCCCGTTAACTCCTCCAAAACTTCTCCCACTGAAGTCTAACTGAAGTAAACCATGCAAGATGCCATCAAACCCTAGAACCACGTGATTCCTTGTGTCAGTTGCATGAGCCACCTCCATGACTCAAACCGAAGTGCTCCAAGAGAGTAAACTGCTGTTTATAGTCAAAATATTATTAAGGGTAAATAATATTTGACTTCCATATTTTTAGGAGATCAGTCTAAAAATAGTCTGGGTCCTAAAAAATTAGGGTCTCATCTATTTTTACCGACATGTCGCATCCATCAAGAATCTCCAAGTAGAATTCCCAAATTATGCTCCGTATGTCTAAAAATAGACATAGTCTAAAAATAGACTTTGCGCCAGAATTTGCCTGCGGGCCCACTTAGTGAAGGCGACTTCATTTCACTAAGCTCCATCATCTTGCTGCATTCTCAACACTTCTCTTATTAATGGTCACTTTGGTGTAGGAAAAAAATTGCTCAGTTATAGAGGTATTTTTATTGGCCTCGTATGAATGAAATTGTATCAACATATGTAAAAGGATGTTCTATGTGCGCTACTAGCAAGCCAAGAAATAGGAAATTGGGTTTGTACACTTCACTTTCTATCCCTTCTCTTCCTTGGAAAATTATTTCTATGGATTTTGTTGGGGGAATACCAATGTATAGGAAACGTCATGATTATTTATACGTTGTAGTGGATCTTTTCAGAAAAATGTATGTTGATTCCTTGTAAGAAACATGTTACAATTGAAAAAAATAAAGATATTTTCTTCCAAAATGTAAGGGTTCATTTTGGGTTACCTACTTCGATTATTTCTTATCGATATTATCGATTTATCGGGAAGTTTTGGTCAATTTTATGGGAACTCGTGGACACAAAGTTGAAGAAGAGCACAACATTCCATCCAAAAATTAATAGCCAGACAAAAGTAGTGAATAAAACAATAGTGCATCTCCTTCGAGGATATTGTGGTAAGAATCCTAAAATTTGGGATGAGAATTTTCATTACATCCAACATGCTTACAATCATGCCAAGCATTCATCTACACAAGTATCTCCATTTGAATCACGTTTGGGTTATTTTCCAAAGTCTCTTTTGGATTCATCTTTGGTAAATATATTTCAGCATATGGACATAGTGATGTGGACAAAGCCAAACATTTCATTTAACAAATCCAATTAGTACATCAAAAGGTACAAGAAAAGCTAGAGAAAATCCAAGCCAAGTGCAAAGCAAGACATGATAAGCATCGGGTTGATCATGATTTCCAAGTGGGAGATTAATTTTGGTTGTCAATCAATAAGGAAAGATTATAAGGTGAAGTTAAAAATCTCAAGCCAATCAGATATGTTCCTTTCAAAATCTTGGAGAAGATTGGTAACAATGCTTTCCAATTAGATTTTACACCTTACATGAAAATTTATCCTATTGTGAATGTGGAAATTTTGAGATTGTATGAGCCTCCCATGATCGTTGATCAAGAAGAGAATGTTTATATTCCATCTATAGGATATTTTTCTCCTGAATATTTAAATGAGTTGCAGGAAGACCCTATTTTTGACAAGAGGATAAGAACTTCACGTAGAGGAAACATGGGGTATCTTCATGTGGGGATTAAAAGTACCAATCTAAGAAAATCAATGTGGATAGAGATCGAGAAAGTAAGGGAGTTGTACCCTCACTTACTTGCTGAGTAAAAACAAACTTATGGTGGTACAAAAGCTTCTAGTGGGGAGGAGTGATCTAGGGGATCAAGACTATGCTCAAAATGAAAGTACTAAAAATCTCTCGAAACAAGCACCAAATTGTATATCTCATTGTTTTTATTCCAATGACGCTTGAATCACCTCAATCTGACACTGTATGAGAAATTTACTGTGTTCTGAATTTTTTTGCAAACAACAAAAAGTCAAAGTGTAGGGTTGATGTGCAATCTGTATGATTATGTAGCAAACTGTACGTTGACGTTAGCAAGATTACTAGGTTGTACAAAAGGCACATTGTCCAATCTAGTGGCCAATCAGAGGGCGCAACGTAGCCCAATTAGAAGCCGCCACATGGTCTCAGGAATGGCACTGAAAATGTGTTAGTCAATTGATAGGATCCACAAGATTTTACCACAAGACCTCTAATTCATAACTCTTCCTCTCTATCGTTGCACCAAACATGCCTCTTGTTAATGCATGGGTGCCAATTTATATTTAATGTCAAGTAGTTAGGTAGTTGGGGGAGAGGGCCAACCAACCGACCACAGGGGAACCAAACCTAAGGTGAAAAGGGGCTGGCCCATGGTTGTTTTTTATGGCATGAAACCGTCAATGTAGAGTTGGAGGGGGGGGGGGGGGGGGGGTGTGTTGGGGCATGTGGGGTATTACCCAGTTCCATGTTGTGTCATGAGGAACCGGGACTGAGGCCTTCGACGGGGTTATGGCCCATTAAAAAATTTTATAAATTTAAAAAACCATTTCAACACAACCTCTGCCAAAACTAGTGGATCAAACCCATGACCCACGAGATCTTAACCAATGTGCCCAAAAAATCTGGCTATTACCAATTTTTTGCCAAATTTGCAGAGCTAAGACCTTTTTGTTGAGCAATTTATAGACAATTTGAAGAAAGAGACCTAATCTCCTCAATTTTTAATCTTTTTGAGCTCAAGAAGAGCCTAGATAGGGGTTTTTGAGCATTCTAGACATGATAGAAGTGTATTTTTTTCAGATTGAATCTTATATGTTCATGTATTGATCATTTGACCATATAATAAAGTGGTCACAACTGGAAGTTGGGCCCATAGATGTAGCCCGATATGGGAAAACTTCGTTATCAATTTGTGTGTGTTTGATGTTGCATGTTTGTCCACTTTTAACTGTTTAAATTATGAAAATTTTACTTAAGTTTGTGTACTTTTTCAATCATGATCCATTGCCTAAAAGACATGAACTAGCTTGTGAATTGTTTAATGAAATTTTCACTTTTCATTTTTGGATCACTAACAAAGTTGTACTCATTTGTGGCCTCCAGTAGAATAATAAAAATTCTTTTAGAAGCAATGTAACACAATCTCTTCCAAAAAATTTTAGCACTCTTTTTTAACTCTTATTTCCACCCAAGAAAAAATCCAATAAGTGTTAGCGTAAGGGACTTTATCATTAAAAACGCTCAATTGTTTTTCCAACTATGGTAGATTATGAGATGCTAACATGTGTTTAAGAAATTTAACTTTGATGGGGAATAACATTACATTTGCTTTATCAATTAGCTTGGTCCCATTGTAGTTATCTAAATATTTTTGTAATAAGATGTTTGAAATATTTTGTTGTAAGTTCTAACTTATTTTTTGTATTTGAATCCAAAGGAAAAAATTAAAAGCAACACCATAAGACATAAATCACTAAATTTCCCTAACTTACCACTCATAATTATTAAAACATAAAATGCATTGAAAAGTAGGTTCGATACTTGCCCTTCTTTTCAAATAAACACAAATATTTCTCCTCATCCTTGTATAATAGTTATCAATTTTACTTGTACAACAAATTTATAAATGTGATTTTCATTTAAGAATTAGTATATTTTCATTGAGATAAAGATCAATATTGTAGTTTTCCGATAGGGGTGTGATATAGTTCAATATCCTTCTCGGGATTTGTGTTATGATTGAAATGACTCTTGGCAAGGTCGAAGGGTGGCCACATCTCAGACTTTGTGTGTGTGAACGTGGTAGTGGGATGGAAAATAGCACTGGAATCATAAAGGGCGAAGGGATGAGTTGTAGAGCTCATAAAATCTAGGTGGTAAGGGTGGAAAATATCCTACATACATTTTTCATGTCATTATGTTGGGTACTCAAAAGAATTGCAGACGTTTGGTTCTCTCATTTACGCCTACTTGAATGGGTTGGAGGAGCTACATTTAGGTTAGGACCAAGCCTCTCTTGTTTATGGCGTTCGCAAACGGGTATGTCTCATTTTCCTTTCCCTTACCTCTGTGATTATGGCTTGCTTAATATACTATCCAATGTGATGGCATTGACACTCTCTGTAATTGGAATGTTGGAAGAAACGGAAATGGGTGTTTGGAAAGTTGGAAAATTTTTATGGTTTCGTTTTATATTGTGTGTGGTATTTATATGTCGGTGTCAATTTTCTTTGGCATTTTACTGTCTAGAATGGGAATGTATGTTCAATTTCAATTTAATTAATGCATGGTGAAGGGTGACATACTCGACAGTGAGGGATGTCTTCATGTTTTTTTCACCCTGAGAAAAGCAATGAATTTAAACTTCTTGTATATGATTTATTTTTTCTATGAGGTGGCATGTAAATCTTTTTGGCTCGGGGATATGGTTTATGGTATATATTATCTGAAATGTCTACAAAATTTTCGAATATCTCTATATTACGACATTTTTTAGAACAAGGTACTAGACAGTGAATTGAATGGCGTTGGAGCCTGGAGGCCATCTTGTTTGAATTTCCACCTTTCTATCAGGATTAATCCTAACACAATTTGTTTCTTGCTTCCCTTTAATTTATATGCATTGATTTATCATAATTTTTGTTTACACTGTGATCACGTGCACAAAGTTTGGTATCGGTCTTTGGCCTGCCTAATCTGTTGAACATCATGTAGTTTACTTAACTTGGTGGTACATAAGATGGCTTGGACTTTCCCTAGTGCTAGCTCGACTGGTAATGGGGGTCAAGGAAGAGGCAAGAAGATAGGTAATCATGGCAACAGAGGCTTCTCAGCTTGGCCACCAAAGAGAAGTGGTCGCAAAACAAATGCTCAGATTATCTAGGTGTTACACGTCATTTTGTCACCATGACATTTGACTGTTCATATGGGTATATCACCACCTATATCATGTTCCCTTAGAGGTAAAAAACACCAATGTTCCTAAATAAAGTCTTAGAATTGGAGAAAAGCTCTATAAAACCCTTCAAAGTCTACCTGCGCGGTTTTTCTAGCCTTTCCCTGCGCATGCGCTGCTCTTCAGTCTATAAACTGCGGAAACTCCCGCACTTTTTTCCACTATTACCTACGCACCTCCGTGAAAAGAAAATAAAATAAAAAATTGAATTCTAGAAGCCTGGTTGGCCAAATATTCTCCCAACTGGAAGATTCTAGAGTCGTGATCAGATTGAGCTTTATCCCTCCACTCGTGGAGCTTATCCCTTGGTCCATGGAGCTCAAATACCTTCATGAGAGTAATCCATCCCCCTCTCCACGGAACCGAAACTACCTCCATCTCCCTATAAACTGAGCTCAAGTTTCAGGTTGAAGGGTACACACACACATGGTAGATGTTGAAGAGAATTCATAAGAGTGCATACTTTCTACATTAGTGAGTTGTTATTGGCATGAGAATGATCACACCCTTGTGTCTATAACTCCATGTTGGTATTCAGAGTGGAAGGCTTATCAAACTGAAGGAGAAATGATTGTTTAGGACCCTAGGAGAAATCTGTATGACATCAAGGCATCAGGTTGTAAGATTACTCTTTTTATTCAAAATAATACGTATGGATCTCTTTTTCTCATTGAGTTTTTTCTATGCTTATTGGAATAACATCAATACTTAGACTCCTTGATCACTAAGTTGGATTATTATTTCCTGATTATTATATCTTGCAGATGCTTTGATCCTTTGTCTTGTCTTTGATTACAGGTTCTATTTATTGGAGAAACCACTTTGGAGCGACGGGATAAAAGGCTACATCGAAAGTTTGGATTTCAAGGTAGGGGCATGTCCTCTCTACTTTATTATAATAATTCTGAAATACAATTAATATAGAGGAAAAGTTTTCCAAATGGATCTTTGTTTCTAGTTACTCGCTGGAATACTAGGGAGATCGCTCTTGTCTGCAAGAGGGATTAATCCACGTAAAAAAATCGCGACCATACTAGGGAACTAGAGCTTAGTTTTCTTTATTTATTTTCAGTTTGAATTTTGAAGTTTTCTGATTTTGAATTCTTTGACTCTGGTTGGGTAGATAAATTTTAAGAATCCCTAAAAAATAAATCATATTATTTATTTTTTTTAAGTTTTACCTTGCCTGTGTAGTTTTCAGCAGAAAACAGTGCGGCAACCTGCGCAGATTTTAGTTCAATTCAGTACAAATGTGCTCTGTTTTCCACTATAAACTGCGTACCCCCATAAAATTTTTGAAAATAATTAAATTTCTCTTTTTTAGAGCTAGATAACCTGATTCTTTATGTTTTCCCTGATCTATCTTAGTTTTCAAATCCTGTGTGAGAATTTCTTTTCAGCAAATTTTCCGTTTGTGTGATTTATCATCCTATTTGCATTTTATAAGTGAGAGTTTGCCCTAGTTTATTGTTGCTTTATATAAAGATACCTTCATTTGCCTCATCTTATTGGTATTTATGATATTGTCTTTTTTGAGCCATTAGGATCATTGCAAACCTTAATTTTATGAAAATTGATTCCTTTTCATTTGCAAATCTGGAAGAGCTTTTAGCTTACTGAAGCCTGATATAACACCAAAGCCTTTTTGGATGTTTTCATTTCTGCTGAGATAAGTAGAATTTTTCTTAGTTTGATCACAAACAAGGAGAAATCATCCTCAAACATTCTAGATAGACTTCAAAATTAGATTTTTCTTTGATTTTGAAATTTATGTTTTTAGTTTTTTAGAGATTATTTTCCTTTGGAAATGGATTGTTTATTGAATTGTAGTTTTTGTTTTGATTGTTCAAGGAATTTCATTTCAAAAGAGTAATTGATCATTCTTGCAAATTGAGTTCTTCATGAAATCATCTTATTTTCAAAAAGGATTTTGTTTATGAATGAAAGAATTTGTGTTTTGAAAATTGATAAATCTCTCAACTTTCCCTTAAATAAGATTCATTGAAAAGAAAGAGTTTCACTTCTTATTTAGATGCATTAGATTTTGAGTCAGGTCACAAACATCATTAAAATTTGAACTCCATGCCCTTTGTCTTAAGCAGCAACCAAATTAATACAATGCGTTAATAAAATCAATCTAGATATTTTACATTTTCTAGGGCTCATTCCACCAACATAGCTTAGGGTAGTGTTTTGGAATAGGTTGTAATAAAAATTCCAAAACAATCTAAACATACAACTAGAATCTTGAGTTAGGAAAATCCAATTTTTGCATTTGTGCTCTAGGAAGCTCTTCTTAAAAGATTCAAGCACGAGATCATGTTGGACCCAGTGAGGTAATCATACCTATCTCATTGGAAAAGATAGAAGATGTGCACGTAATACAAACGGAAAACCTCGGATTAACCATTGTCGAGGAGCCTGGGGTCACTTCTTGGCAAAACTCGGATTTACCATAACGAGGAGCCTTCAAGGGGATAGACCTTGATACTCTGTCCTTGCGTGTATATTGGATCGTAGATTGTTCCCCAAGTACATTTGTTTCCATTGGTGACCTTAGTGATCATAATCTTCAAGATGTTCTCCATGGTGATGGTGGAGGGAAGATCCCATTATACCTAGAACAGACATCGGCTAGACTCACTTGGGCTTTTCGGAGGGTACTCTTCACTTTGAGATGGAATAAGTGGAGGGACTTGCACCGGACTGTTTCATTAAGCAGGTTGTCGAGGTAACTATTCCAACTGCCAAGTTTTTCACATTAGAACTCTACGATGTTGGATTTCATCACCAACTAGTGTTTTTAGTGTGGAAACATATTGTTTGTGTGCGGATTGCCTCTTATATTTTGTAGGCATGTTTTCAATTTGATTGTTTTCTTAATGACCTTAGATCTATTTTGTTGAAATATTTTTTGATTTCGTGTGTTAAACATTAACCATGGCTTAATTACCAAGACACTCTCGTAGAATGCAGGGGCAACCCCCTGAGTACACACCAAGTCAATTAGAAAAGCTTAAATCTGAAAGAGGTCAACATCAGGTACCAGATCTACTGAACAAGAGGATACATCAATAATTATACATCTTGATTACGAAATAAACCAACCTCAGATAGAATAACAACCAGAAATTTTGGAATTAATCACAGTTGAGTCTGCAACCGGTGAGTTTTCAGATAGTCAACTTATTGGACCCAAGATATCTGAACCTGAAACTGAATCTACTTCATCTGATTCAACTTCGGAGTTCATAACCCGAACCCCTGGTCATCCTCATTCACCTCAAGTGAAGTTTCGCATCACTGAGAACCTTCCTCTTGGCCTAATTAGTATCGAAGAGATTACTAACACAGAAGAAGAAGTTGTACTTCCTTCACATCAAGAATCTTTAGATATAAGGCATAGTGAATCGATTTACCATTATAGCCCTTTTAATCTAGATCCTTGGTATTCTCATTTAACCAAATTTCTACATAATTCTGGTCTCAATTATTCGCCATCCCATATTCCTTTTTACTCCACACCCAGAGGTAATTACATACCTTCATCAAACATGTCTAGTAAGTCATCCATGTTTTCCTCATCACCAGAAACCTTTTTGTATGGTGGTCCATCAGTTCCTATAGGATACTAGTCGCTTTCTAGTACTTTCTCAGGAGCATCTCCCTCTTCCAAAAAACTTATACAATCAACTGGTCCCAATGAATCTGATACCGAAAATTTGACAATGGAACAAGTCTACATGATGTGGAAATATTCCTTTACCTGACCCTCAAGGTATTAATTTACTGCCTAGGAGGCAGTATCCTCCTCAAGGACAACCTTTTCAAGGGTAGTTTTATGTACCAGGGCCACATCCACTTCAAGGGAAGTACTCTATCCCAGGGCCACAACCTCTTCAAGGGAATTACTCTATACCAGGGAAACAACCTATTCAAGGATAGCAACCTCCTTTGGGGCAGCAGTTTTATCAAGAGCAACAATCCTTTCAAGGAGGTCAACCTTTTAGTGGAAATTATCCATCAAATTATCAAACTTACATTCCAATTACTCAACCTAGTTATGGCCAACCTTACGCACCACAACCTTTGATAGAAGCTCCTTATCTTGGAATTAACACTGTGTGGAATCCGTCGTTGAACCAACAGAATTTGCAACCTACTATGCAAGTACCTTATAATCAACCTGGTCAGCCAACTGGTCAATTTGGTTATACCCAAATCCAGCAACCTATCCAACCTACGCTTCAAATTATACCTCAGGTATTTGTACCTAGTAGTCAGCAACAACCTAGTGCAAGTACGCCTAGAACTCTTGTCCAAACTATTGTACAAAATTATTTTCAACAACCTAGTACACCTATCTCTGGAGTTTCCCAAGTCCCTATTGCTACAACCCCTCAAACAACGACATCAACTGTATCACAACCAATCCCTCAAGTTATTTCTCATCAACCTGGACCCATGGTTCAGTCTATTGTTCAAACCTCTGCAAGACAACCTGGCACAGCTACAATTCCAACAAGCCAACCTTATACAGGTCAGTTTGTTAATCAACCGTATCAAGGACAGTTTCAATATGGACTCGTAGGACAAAATCCAGTCTACCAAAGTCAATCGTACCCCGATTATACATATTAGATACCAGCTCAACCTCAGTTTGGTATGGCTAAACCTGGTTATCCTAGAGGTATTCCAACTGCATAGGATATTCCAAGCTACCCTGGATATCCTCCTCCAGGTACTAGTATCGTTCCTCAAGGCTATCAGTTTTCTCAACAAGACCCTAACACTACAATGAAAAGACCCTCTAGTGGAGGTTATAAAGGAGGTTTTTAGTGTTATAAAATTGGCCAAAATTGTCAAAAAAAATTTGCTACAACATCCATTTATGGTTACGGAGATTTTGGTAGAGCTTTTAATATAAATTCAACACAACTAAACAAAAATGGGCGGTCGGAGTTTATTACAAATGTTTTTTCATCGATGCGCTACTCAGGATTTAATGCACTGGTGCGTACCTATAGCCGGCGCCCCGGGGCAGTCGAAGGAGAATGCACCAAGTTGTTAAGGTATAAAACAACACCGGGCATAGTGTTGGTGATACAATGCACGGGGCCATTCTAATTGGTCTTGGGATTTGAGCGATGCCCATAGGTCGTATCAACGCACCAATGTGTAGACTTATATAAATGAACCGGTGCGCAGTATCACACAAATGCACCAAGATTTATAATTGGTATCAGTATTCATGCGGTGCTCATAGGTCGTACAAATACACCAGTGCGTATAGACACTTAAACGCCTCGGTGCGCAGTATCACACAAATGCACCGAGATTTATAATTGGTATCGGTATTCATGCGGTGCCTATAGGTTGTACAAATGCACCGGTGCATATAGACACATAAACGCCTCAGTGCATAGTATCACACAAACACACCGAGATTTATAATTGGTATCAGTATTCCTACAGTGCCCATAGGTCGTAAAACGACACTGGTGCGTATAGACACATAAACGCACCAGTGCGTCGTACCGCACAAACACCTCGATATTTTTAATTGGTTTTGGTATTTATGCGGTGCTCATAGGTCATAAAAACGCACCGATGCGCTTAAGAATACAAACACACTGGTGTACAGTAACTGACACGCACCGGTTTTCATTTTTTATTTTTTAGAAACATCGACCTGTGGCAGTGAAATTATTGTGATTGTTTTAAATTCATTATTCATCAAAAGTCGACACATCTTATAACAATATTCATATTAATTAAATTTTTATTCATGCATTCGAATGTGATGTTTGGATTAATTTGTTATATCATATCATAATTATTGTGGTTTTTTAAAATTCATTATTCATCAAAAGTTGACACATATATATCTTATAACAATATTCATATGAATTAAATTTTTATTAGTGCATTTGAGAACAACAATGGAGAATGCAATAGTGACAATGGAGAACGCAATAGAATAAATTAAAATATATTTTATTATTATTATTATATATATATGAATAAGACATTCTTTGTCATACAAAATGGGACAGTTATTGGTATCCCTTTGTCTTTCAATTGGGACAATATGTCCATTACATTAAAGAAAATGTCCAATTTCACAGACATATTTCAAAAAATACAACGCCTTTCTTTGATATCCAAACATAGTGATCATCATTCTTTACTTGAACTACTGTCACTGCTAGAGCTACTTCCATGATGGGTTATTTTCAGGAATGTTTTGTTCACGGTGTTGATTGTTTTCTTCTTCTTCACCTTCCATCTACAAACATAAAAATAAATTGTAATGAGTGTATATACATTGGTGTGAATAATGAAAATTGCAATATTAAATAATATACATCAATGTAAATCGAAAATAAATTACGTACCATTGCAACAATTGGCTCATAAACTATACACTTTCTTTCAAAACCATGTAACATGCCATCTTTCAAGATTTCATCTGTTGGCACAGTTTCATATTTTGTTTCCTGCAATTTTTATACCCCATAACAAATCATATATTTAACATAAAAGATTTATTTTTTATATTAATTATAGACGGAGCTAAGTAAAACAAGATCGATAGATGCTTACAAATCCCACAATTAAGTTCTTATATGCCAACATATACTCACAACCCATATTTAACCCAATTTCATTCAATTCCTCTAATGGTTCTTCTTTGTATGTTAGCACCTGTTTGAAGACATTCAATGATGATTTTTGTAAAACAACTTAAAAAATACAAAAATGAAATCTAGTTAAATTGTTATAAGGAAGTAACAATTACTTGCAAACTTAGATATCAATCATTTTCTTCCTTGTCGTCCTGTTTTATGTGCTGAATGGATTCCATTTTCTTTTCTTTTATGCAAGAAAATACTTGAAAATTAATATTTAATGCTAAATTGTTTATTTATTGTACCTAATGATTGAAAAAATCAATGATTACATATTACATTTGAAGCACGTTGTTGTTGAGATGGCTCCACCCGCGATGCAATTTTTTCCATTTCTTTGACCATCTCCTTGTACACCTTTTTGGACATTCCTACTGGCATATTTCTGATATCAACTCGTTCATCTTTTGAGATTTTCATAATCTTCCTAAAAATGTAACATGACAATAAACTATTTATTTTTTATATTGATATATGAAAAGTAAATATAACAAAAGTGATATTTATAAATAATTCTAGACAAACATTTAAAGGAATATTACTTTTTCATTCCTTCTTCTTCTTCTTTTCTACGTTTTTGCTATTAAAAGTCTGACATGTCTCATTGACCAATTCTTTGGAAACTCTTCCTGTAGTTTAGATAAAATTTGGTTCTTTGAATCATTGGATTGGTTTTTGTATTGTAAGTGGAAAGAACATCTATACATTCATTCCACTAGATCCCTCAAACTTTTGTAAAAGATTTCCCCTTTCGTTATCCTCCAGCACCACTCCAGATGAGCTAAGGAGCAATTCATTTTCATTTGAATGTTCTATTTTTTTCTTTTCTTAGAGCAACATTCCTTTTCTGAGTTGTTGGTCCATGTAGAACATTAAACAGATGTGAATTAATAGACTATTTGACACATGTTACATAATAATTTTAATTATATTATTAATGAAAACTAAAAAAAGAAACTCATATTGGATCAATAGTATTTTTTCATTCACCTAATTCATCCTTTTGCAATTTTTCCATCAAGCTTTTACGCTCTTCTGGTCCTAGATCAGAAATAATCTTATCGAGCTTCGTTATTTTGTGGCTCTGCATTATATACAGTAAACAATACATATTTGTTAAACTTACATACAGTTCAAAAATAATATTTTTTGTAAATAATTTACAAAGAACTTGTCTTTTTTGCTTTCCTTGATGTGTTATCAGTATTTTTGTTACTTGATATCTTGTCAGACATTTCTTTATCAATCTCAAAGCTATACCATATCATTCATTAATATATTTATAAATAAATTTTCAACTTTTCAAGTAAAAAAAAATGTCAAATAATCGGTGCGCCATTCATGGTTAACACATCGACGCCGATGCGTGGGTGTCTTAGAAACGCATGGCACAAACAGTATAATAAACCGTACGACACTCTATGTCAACAAGGAGCAACGATGCATTACATGTCAATCACGGCACCGATAACCATGATATAATAATAAAAATCGTCCAGTGTTAGTTTTTGTAGCATAAATCGGTGCCATATTTTACATATAGCGCATCGATTAAAAAAAAAATTGTTTTTTTTTTTTATTTTTTTTAATTTTTTTATCACATTACTTATGCGGTGCACTTGTACAATACAGAGAAACGGTGCACTCGGTTACACCAGGCGCACCGATGAAAAAAAATTTTAATTCACACAAGAGCCGACATGGATTGGGATCCAACTCTGCAAATCGTCTCGTCGGTTGGATGTCTTAGGTCTATATTTAGCAATACAAACCCTATACATCTAAATTGAAAAGCCCTAATTCTGAAATCACAGAAAGAGGGAGAAGAAAGGGCAGAAACAAAAAAAAAAAAAAATGTACGGTTTTTTTTTTTTTTTTTTTTTTTTTTTTTAATCGAAACATAAGTTTGCGGTGCGCCATAATGAAATAGCGCACCGGCTTCATATTTTACAAATGGCGCACTGAGAAAAAATATTTTGTTTTTTTTATTTTTTTATCACAGTACTTGAGTGGTGCGCTGGGATAATAGAGCGCACTGGTGCGCTTAGGTATACAGGGTGCATAAAAAAAAAAAATAAATAAATAAATAAATAAATAAACTTTTAAATTTACGCAAGGGCCGACATGGATTGGGATCCGACTATACAAGTCGTCCCATGGGTTGGATGTCTTAGGCTTATATTTAGCAATACAAACCCTATAAATATAAATTAAAAAACCCTAATTCTGAAATCACAGAAATAGGGAGAAGAAAGGGCAGAAACAAAAAGTATGTAGGGTTTATTTCTAAAATGGTTTTTTTTTGCGAAATAGCACGTTCGCGATGCGCCATAATGAAATAGTGCACCAGTGCCATATGTTACATATGGCGCACTGATAAAAACATATTTTGTTTTTTTATTTTTTATCACTGTACTTTCGTGGTGCGCTGGTATAACAGAGTGCACCGATGCGCTATGTTACGCAGGGCGCACTGAGGAAAAAAAATCTGTTTTTTTTTTAATTCACGCAAGGGCTGACATGGATTGGGATTTGAATATGCAAGTCGTCCCATGGGTTGGATGTCTTTTGACTATACAAACCCTATAAATCTTAATTGAAAAGCCATATTTCTGAAATTACAGAAAGAGGGAGAAGAAATGGCAGAAACAAAAAGAATCTAGGATTTTTGTTTCTAAAAATGGATTTTTTTTAATTTTGTTTCTGAAAACTACAGAAAAAAGTAAAAAAAACAATAAACTTTGATTTTTTTCTTTTACTGTAGAAAAAAGTAAAAAAAAACAATAAACTTTGATTTTTTCTTTTACTGCATAAAAAAAAACTGCAGAAAAAGTAAAAAAAACAATAAAATTTACTCACATCGTTTGAAATGATATGGTACAAGGTTTGAATCACTAGACGTTTGGAATTCTTATTATCTGAATACTTTTGTTCGAACGTATTTCTCTGCTCCACAGTGCTCTCATGCTCTGTTTGCTCCAGGTATGTATCCTGCAAATCTCTGGCTGAATTGTTTTGCAAAAATAGTGAAATAATGAAAAGTGTTTAGTATTTAAATAAATGTTTTATGAAATTAGATTTTCGAAAATATTTTTCCGCCTATTTTTCAATTTACCGCTTTTTTTCTACTTAAAGAAAATAGGGTTTCACTTTTTTTTATTTGCGGTTATTCATCACTGGTGTGTCCCTTAATCGAACCTCACCAGTGCATCTGGTTATAAAATGACACCGGTGTGCATTACAAAAAACGCACTGGTGCAGTTATCTGTTACGCACCGAAATTACATTTAAGTTTGTGCACCAAAATTTATTGTTGTTTTGCTCAAATGCAGGGAGAAAATATCATGTATTATATGGAATGGACAATTCTTCAAAATCCATCGTGTTCCATAATATTTCCCAAAATCCATCGCGGAGTTCTCCGTATCCATCTCGAGACGTAATATTTACTTCAGATTTGTTTTATATTTTCACTATCTAATTGAATTTATGTTTTTTATCCATGCAGTCAATCATGCACAACTTAATGAAATTTATAATGTATACAAATTTGCAGGTTCATGCAGATTCAGCATCGAGTTCAGATGCATAAAATATTAAAACTGCTCCAAAATGTCGGAAGTTCTTATCAGAAGCTACATACCACAAGGCGCATTTGGTAGATGAAAATGGACAGCTGCTTCACCCTGCCAATTGTAACAATATTTCATCTTCTAGCCACAATCCTGGGACAATGATGGTAATTATAATTATAATTGTTTGGTATATATATATATATATATATATATATATATATGGATTAATATGTAATTATTTCAACGTCATGCAATATTGTCAACGTGATTACTAATTGATATCATATCTTTTGTACTAATCATGTTCAAATAATTTTTTTTTTAATTATTAGAATTCTAGTGATGATGAATGACGTACCTACCATCTTCTGTTGCACCCCACGACAATGTCAAATCGAGAGAAGACTGAATTAAGAGAAAAAATCAGAGATGAACGATACCAAGAATGGTTGAATCAACCATTGATTCAATTCCTGCTACTTCCAGATTCACCAATTAGGAATGACTACAGCAATAGTAGTTCTGACCAAGTCCTGGTCATTTAAAATAAAATATGCCCCAACAGTTGGGTTGCTAACCAAGTCATAGAGAAATACGGTGCTACCAGTGGTTACCCGTGTGCTGAAGAGGATGCGCTAAATGTAGGGATTGGGAGCAACAACTCGATAATAATATTTTTAATTCATATGTAAATTTGAAACTTATATTAAGACATCTAAATTTCATATTTTAATTGTTGGGATATTATAAAACACATGACATTATGATTTTTTTAACTTTTTTTATAATAGGTGCATTTGTTCCCATCTATTTAGGCATATGGACACCATTTTCGCACAGAAAATGCCGATGATGGAAACGTCACACAAGACTGTGGAGTGGAAATCGAGTTCGATCAATCTAATCGATCTAGCCACCGTGATCAAAACCTAGTACGAGGGATGTTAGGTTATGTCAGAAAGATACAAGAGATCATTGAAGTGGATTTCTATTCTTTCCAATGTGTTATTTTTAGGTGCAAGTGGTGGGACACCTTTGATCGGAATAATGTAAAGGAAGATCGTGATAGTAGGCTAATATGTATACGCTCTAGAAAGATGTGGGATGAAGCTAAGGAGCCCTATGTTTTCTCTAAACACTGCAACCAGGTGTTTTTTTACCCAGATGTGTTGGACAGGGATTGGTGGTTCATATTGACACATGACCCTAGATATAAACATATTTTTGAGAACAATAGTGTTATCGTGCCATGCGAGATGGAAGATAATGAGGGTGATCACGAGAACCGAGAGTGATATGGTACATGCAGTGTTATTTCATCAATATTTATACCTTTTAAGATGGGTTTTTCAAAACATTATAATATGTATTTTGAATTAACTGGTAATTTGCATTGTGTTAATGTTAAAACCAATAATTCACTTGATAATTATTTGTTATTATGTTGATCTCAAAAACAATGACGTACTGTATAAATTAGTTCTTTTTTTGTATCTAAGATCATAATAAAATAATGATAATTCTAAAGTACATGAATTTATTTGCATTATTTTCTAAACTTTATTGTGTTACAATAAATCAAATTATTCTAGATTTATTATTTAACAATTATTTAAAATTTACAAATTTACAAATTTTAATAAATTCATTTCACATTAATACAATTAAAATTTTACAAATATTTTACATACAACTACAATTAAAATTACAGTTACAATTATAATTAAAATTACAATTTTACAATTTCACATACAATTGCAATTACAATTTTAGAATTTTACATACAATTACAATCAATTCACAGTAATACAATTAAAATTTTACAAATATTTTACATACAATTACAATTACAATTACAATTTCACGTACAATTACAATTACAACTACAATTTTAGAATTTTACATATATACAATTACAATTTTACAAATTAAAAAATTAGAATTACCATTACAATTTTACATATATACCATTACAATTACAATTTTAGAATTTTACATACAATTAGAATTACAAATATTACAATTTTACAATATCATGATCATTTAGTATTAAATTAATTAATAAACACCACGTTTATGATAACCATCGTACAAACATCATATTTGACTAAAAAACACATTCAAAATCGCTAACATCATCATGATCATGATCATCTAACAAAACACAATTAACATTATATATTAACTTATTCATCACAACACAAACATAAAACAAACATCTCATGTCAAATAACTCATGCTATCATCACATACACATTAAACGCACATATCTAACATGACCTAACAATATACAGATCATGATGATCACCAACATGTAAATTAAGTACAACTGCAACATGAACATAAAATACATGGACCATATATATATATATATATATATAGATATATATATAAAACTGAATAATGTTAAAAATATAAAACTATAATATAAATCTCATGGATCAACTGGTCGTAGTACAACATCAATATCAATACTAGTGGAGGCCTGCTCAATCAATGGTGAAGCCTCGACGGTCTATGGTCCAGCCTTCTCATGATCATGAGTACTGATGGATTCTGCAGGCTGCTTACTGGACGTGGCCGATGGTCCAGCCTCATCTCCATGATGACTGTTGTTGGATGCTAGTGGAGGCTCATGTTTATCTGACGTGACGCTAGGTGAATGATCATGAGATGAAGAGTCATTGCTCGCCTGCTACGTCATGACCACGCCTATAACGTTCAACAGTCCTCGTCAGTCGCGTAAAATCTGTCATAACTCCTACGACATTCTGCATCAGGTTGTACATGTCATGCGGCATGCCTCTCCACATCTGTAATAGCCTATCATCGGCCTCTATGTCTCTGTAATGAGCGGGCCTAATGTCCACCTCAACAATCAATGCACTGAGATGGTCGCCCCCAACTCCATCCGGTATCTAGCATCATGTTGACCGTGCCTAGCACCAGCCTCCTGATGATCCTCGGAATTTGGCGTGCCCTGATCATCATTAGGATCCACACCGAAATCATGTGGTACTGGTGTCAGCATCTCCTCACCATCAAAAGAGCCAATGTCTGCACAATATATACAAGTACACAACAATAATTAGACAATTTCATTACACAATTTAATAAAAACAAGTTAAATAACATGCTAGAATAACTTTAAATATATAAAACAGTAATATTACCTCTATCATCTGGAGGCTCATTAGCTATGAAGAGGATGTTGGCACACCCTCGCCAATCCAAACCCGCGTAAGGACAGGGGACCATAACGAAAGGATGCTCATCAACATTGGCTAGCAACTCCAGTGCATCCTGTGATATCCTCACGAAAAACTCAATGTCACCCCTCTTGGGAATTATCTGCCCCCACATGTGCATATGTGCCTCAAACGTCGTCCTACGAGGCTGTCGAATAAAAGTAGGCCTCGTCTCTGGAAACATCTCAAAAAATAAACAAAAAATCTCTGAAGCAAAAGGGTAGTTCACCCTCCCTTGTGCATGAGCACGATATCTATCTAAGGCTGTACAGAACTACCGCAAAAAAATGGCAGGCCACATGACAAGTCGTGGCTCCTGTACTAAAGAATCAACATAATATAGAAGCGGGAAACTAATGCGTTGTCTGTCACTAGTGTTGTGTGAAATGGTCGAAATGATAACTGAGAGACATTGCACCTCCTCCCTACGAAATGCACCAATAAGTAACTGACCACCAGCAACCCGAAACTCTGCAGGAGACAGTACATTTCTCTAATGTATCTCCGCGAGTAAACTGACTCCCTGCTACACAGCCAACTGGAACCTCTAAGAACGAGGGAAAATCCACCCCTCTCCTCGATAGCCCTGTAATGAAGTATATATCCTCCTCATTGGGCGTGTACCACTGGTTGATACCAACCCAGAAAGCTTGTTGCTGGGCATTCCACCTTCAGATAAGATGTCTCAGAAACAAACTATGGCCCTTTAGGGAATTAGCCTCCTCATAGAACTTGAGGAGGCCTACCTGCCTTAGTATCCCCTATGTAGTTGTTGTAATAGGGTGAGGGCACGCATCTCTCTCCCTCTCTCGTGCCTCTCATAGGCGAACCATGTTATACTGCTCTGCCTATCGTTGTTGTTGTCCCCCCTCTTCTCTCCTTTCACGTCTCTGAATGATTGACATACTAAACACAATTTTTTTATTAAATAAGACATGTATTTAGAAATATACATATATAAAAAAAATTTGAAAACAAAATAAAAAAATAGTCGATGTGCCGAAAACACAGTCACGCACCAGTACCGGTGCGTCTTTCTATGTACGGCACTGGCCTCGGTGCACCTAATAATATTAAGCACCCCGATGACGATGCTCCAAAAGAATTTATAATGAACCGTTGACTATGTACGATGTCAGGAGGGCGGTGCGCTGACGAAACTCTACGCCCCGGGGCGTATAGTTAAGTCATCGGACTGACCTCCTGCCATCGTGACATAGTGAACAATGCGGCCTTTTACAAGGCCACACCATTGACCCAGGTGAAATATGGAAATTTGTGCGCTGAAAAAAATAGCCACCCCGAGGCAGCTATTTCAGTCAACACACCGCATCACAGCTATTCCACTAGGTCAACGATGCGGCCGGATAACCGACCGCACCGAAATTTAAAAAATAAAAATAAAATAACACGGTGCGCCTTCGATACTGCCCTAAAACCAGTGCAGATACCGTTAACACCAGTTTACCAGGCCGCACCGTTGAAAGTGTGGAATAGCGAAAACACGGTGCATTGATTAAATTACCAGCATCAGGGCGGATAATTTAGTCAGTGCACCATGTTGATACTATTCCACATTGTCAAACAGTGCAGCCTGGTAAACAACCCCACCGTAATTTTATTTTATTTTTAAATAACACAGTGCACCTATCGGTACCGCCCCAGAACTGGTGCTGATACCGTTAGCACCATCTGTGGTGCGGCCTGTAAATTTACAGGCAGCACTGCAAACTGGTGCGAGCCGAACGGCTCGAGCGCACCTCGCGACAAAAAAAAAAAAAAAAAATCCTTTTAAATGGTTAATTTTAAAGTTATTTGAAATTCTAATCTACTAGAAGGCTTAATTGTGGAAAAACAAGAAAAATACCTATACATTTTCTTGTCGAGGAGGCATATTGGCTGCAGAATTTTCAAAATAAAATTTTTCCACCATTTTGCAAAATTCAAATTAGATATTGGTGGGCAATGCACAGCAGCAATGCGTACAATGAGTGCAATGGGAGCACCGATGTCAGGGCGGCTCAGACAAGGATAAATTGCACCGGTGCTTGAGAGCTTTGTAGCACTGACAAAATTGAAAAATGTGGTTTTTTGGCTGTAATGTTTCTTTTATTTAACCCTGTTCCGGTGCGCGGTATTTTTTAGGCACACCAGTGCGTTTGCTTAATTCTGCATCAGGCAGTTTCTGTTTTCTCGCGCTTTTTATGAGGCACCGGTGCGAACGGTCTGTAAAGCACCACTGCGCTACAGTAATACAACGCACCGAAAGGGTGTGTACAGAGCACACAGTGTCCAGTGTGCCAATGTTTTGTGCAGTTTTTTGGCCCTAATTTTTTTTATTTAACCCCCTTCCGGTGCGCGGGATTCTACGGACGTACCGGTGCATTTTCGTCATTCCGCACCAGGCGGTTTCTGTTTTCGCACGCTTTTTATGAGGCACTGGTGCGGATGCTCTGTAACGCACCAGGGCACTATAGTAATAAAACACACCAGGCGGGTGTGTACGAAGCGCACGGTGTCCGGTGTGCCAATTTTTTGTGCGGGTTTTTGGCCGTAATTTTTTTTTATTTAATCCCGTTCCGGTGCGCAGGGTTTATGGGCACACCGGTGCATTTTCGATTTCTATTTTCGCGTGCTTTTTATGAAGCACTGGTGCGGATCCTTTGTAAAGCACTGGGGCGCTACATTAATAAAACGCACCAGGTGGGTGTGTACGAAGCGCACAATGTCCGGTGTGCCAATTTTTTGTGCAGTTTTTTGGCCGTAACTTTTTTTTATTTAACCCCGTTCCAGTGCACGGGTTTTATGGGGGAAACGGTGTGTTTTCTTCATTCCGCACCGGGTGGTTTCTTTATCGCCGCTTTTTATGAGGCACTAGTGCAGATGTGTTGTAAAGGCCCGGTGCGCTACAAAAAAGAAACACACCGAGCGGGTGTGTACGGAGCGCACGGTGTACGGTGTGCCAATGTTGTGTGTGCACCGGTGCTTTCTCGTGTTGAACACATCGGTGCATTTTACGATGATAAGCGCACCGTACGAAATACATCCGCAAACACCTCTGCCCGCCAACCTCCTCTAGTAACCTCCGCTAGAAACGGATGTCTGGGGTATTTTTATAAGGGGTTCCTCAAAAACATCCACTAGAGGGTCTTTTCCTTGTAGTGTAACCATCGGATACCATGTTCATTTCAACTTTAGACTTGCCAGATTTGTCGCGCCTCACAAACGATTCGATTTATTATCTTCCGTTTTGGCCGCCACTGTCGAATAAGTTGACCAGTGATATTCCTAAGTTTAAAGGTAAATCAGGAGAAGACCCCTCAAATCATGTCATGACTTACCACCTTTGGTGCGCATCCAACTCTTTAATCGATGATTCCATCTGATTGAGACTATTTCAAAGAACATTGATAGGCTTATCTGCAAAGTGGTATATTGAACTACCACGTGGCTCATTCAACAATTTCAATGTGTTAGCAACAACTTTCCTAACACACTTTCAGTGTCTAGCCCGTTACGACAATGGCACGGAACTATTAACTTCATTAAAAAAAAGTATGTCTACATACATTTCAGATCACATACATGAATGGAGACGTAGACGACATTTAGTGAAATTTTTCATTCCATATCAAATCTTGGCAAAATGGTTTATCAAATCATTACTTCCAAAGATCACTGAAGGTGTAGCTAAGGGAGATTTTGTTATAGAAGAACAGGTCATAGCTCAAGCATAGTACTTAGACCTTGTATATACACAGCCTGTTACTTTATACGAAAAAATTCCTAACTTTCCACGTCTAGGTCAAATAAATGCAACTCCTTCTGGGTCTCATTGCAGACGGTGTAATTAGTACAATTAGAACTAATAAGAGTAAGAAGAATTCATCCAAACCTACTTCTCCCATCATAAATTTACCAGATTCACCTAAAGGAGATTCTTCCCTTGAAACTTCTGCCAACATTCATGTTGTAGATTCATCCACATCTAAATCTAAAACCAGTAGTAAGAATAAAAACAAACAAAATACATCTCCCAAAGAGAAAACAAAAAAGAACGAACCAGCTGATGAAAAACGAAAACCTCATTATCCTTGTCTTATCTGTGACGAGGATCACTATACTAAAGAGTGTCCACATCGGTCCAAGCTCTCCAAGTTTGTCAAAGGTTCATCCACACCCGATGTCTTGAAGGATCCTTTTCCCACTCAAGATAGTAAAATGATAGGATCTTCTTCAAATTCATCGGCAGATATTTTAATGATGTCTCAGGTCATGGTTGCGACATGATCTCAAGACTATGGAACTAAAAATCCTGTAACTGGTAAAGAGACTGAAAATTCTATTCAAACACTAGCCATACCTCCTTCAGTTTCCGAACCACTTCAAATCGAGAAATCTAATCTTGATTTAATGATTTAACCACCTGCTAAAGGTGTACTTCGAAAGTGAGCTTTCAATCCACATGTGATAGCTTCTCAGAATTACAACATTGTTGAAGATTTGGCGATATCCCCTTCAGCAATGTTGGCCTTAGAAGTGCTACAATCATGTCCAGCACAAATTAAATTTCTATTATCAGCTATCGGAGCTATTGATCCTCAAGATTCGAACCTCATGGTCTTTTATCTCTAAATTTTATGCCAAGACTCCCTCATTAGATGGCTTTTCAGATTCCATTATTAGTCAAATTAAGACGAGTTTTTCGTACTGTAATTGATGAGGGGGTATCTACGTGTATAATGTCGTTAAACTGTTGGAAAACTCTTGGTTCTCCAACTCTCAACCAATCACCAACTATCCTTAAAGCCTTTGATGAAAGAGGATTTCATCCATACGGAATACTCCAGGATCTACCTATAGAAGTAGAAGGAAAAATATTTAATCTAGAGGTGGAAGTTGTTGATGCCCCTCTTGATTACAACCTTCTTTTGGGTCGTAGTTGGTCTTATGCCATGACTATTTTCATTTCATCAGTATTTCATGTAATCATGTTTCCTCATAAAGGAAATATTGTGAAAATTGATCAGTTGTCATACTTTTCATCAGACCCTGCTTCTACAGACAGCATCCAACATGTCAGAAAAACGGTTATCCCATACGAAGATGTTGGTGTAGGACTAGTGAAGGATTCCTCTCTCATGGGAACTTTCTCTATACCTCCACCAAACGTACCGCGAACAATTTCCAACATCAATATGATCTCATCAAGCACTATACCATTTGATGACACGTGGGTAGTGCCTTCAGAATCAGAATTGGACTCTTTCAATGGCGAGATGCCTTTAAGTCCTTTTGAAAAGGCATATGTAGCAGTACAATCATATTCTGACACACCTTCAACTACTAATGATTAGATGAATGTGATCAATGAAGAATCCTCTTCTATATCAAGCTCAGCCTTGACATCGTTTTTAGATCCCTTTCAACATGTATTTAACACTGATGAAATTATTCGAGAAATTTTGTCATCAGACGAATTACCCTGGGATGATCTACATCATAGTTCTTCATTTTTACATGATCTTGATAAGTTTGAAAATGATTTTTCGTCTATTTTTACGAATGATTATGTCAAGGAACCACAGAATCCCATATCGATTACACATTCGGATTTTGAGACAAATTTGGGAAATATTTCTATAACAGTTCTTATCGATATATCAGTTAAACCTGGAATTATTGAAAACATTCATATAGATGCTTCTTGTTCGATCAAAGAGATTAACACTTACAAAGCCTTATTTCAAGAATTCCGAGACATTTTTTCCTGGTCTTATGAAGAGATGCCAGGAATCAATCCTAAGATTGTAATTCATGAAATTAAGACATATCTAGAGATTAAGCCTATTAGACAAATATTACGTCCAATACATCCGCGGAAAGCTGCAACTATCAAAGTTGAAGTTGAGAAGCTATTATGAGCAGGATTTATTTATCCAATTCCATTAAGAGATTGGGTATCTACATAGTTCCCATTACGAAAAAACAAGGGACTATAAGAGTATGCGTCGATTATAGGGACATTAATAAAGCATGTCTAAAAGACAATTATCCTACACCCTATATCGACCAAATTATTGATGATTGTGCTGAAAATGAAATATTTTCATTTATGGATGGTTTTTCTGGCTATAATCAAATCAACATACTCCCTGCCGATCAACCAAAAACAACGTTTATATGTCCTTGGAGAACATTTTCTTATTGCAAATTACCTTTTGGACTAAAATATGCTAGTGCAATTTTTCAAAGAGCTATGTCTTATTATTTTCATGATATCAAACATATTGTACAACCTTATATGGATTATTTACCTTCTCATTCTTTACGCAGAGAAGATCATCCTACACACTTAGGAGCTATTTTCATGAGATGTAGGCATTACAAAATTCGTTTGAATCCGCACAAATGTGTTTTTTGGGTACAATTAGGACGATTACTTGAATTCATCGTTTCGAAAGCTGGCATTTCTGTCAACCTTCGAAAGTTCAGGCTATCATTAATTTACCTCATCCTTCCACTCTTCGCCAACTCCAAAGTTTGCAAGGGAAAGCAAATTTTTAACGTAGGTTTATCCCAAACTATGTTGAGTTAACAAAAGGTTTTACCTAGTTGTTGAAACAAAGTGTTCCTTTTATTCTTGATGAGATTGCTGACAAATATTTTGATGCACTAAAAAACATGTTGACCCATGCATCGTTATTGCATCCACCCAATTACCACTAGGATTACTTTTTATACTTAGCTACATCTGATTCCACAATAGGAATGGCCTTGGTTTAGGAGGATGAATCTCACATGAACATTTTATATATTACCTGAGTCGGAATCTCAACCCGACGGAAATTAAATATTCGCATGTGGAGAAATTGGCCTTGGCAACAGTTCAAGTTGTCCAACGATTATGTCACTATGTATTGTTACGTAAAATAACTGTGATATCCAATTGCAACTCGATGATGTATATCTTGGCAAAACAATTACTCGGGGGAAAATACTCCAAATGGATTGTCATCCTACAAGAGTTTGATTTGGAATTCGAGAAATCCAAGTCATCACTAGTTTATGTTGAGCTTATGTGTGACTTTCCCAATACTAAGACAGAAACTGTGGTAGAGAATCCCATCACTAATGAATCTCTATTTCTCATCAGTACTTTAGACCCATGGTATGGGTATATCATTATATATCTTCAAACTCAAACCATTCGTTCAAAGCTTTCACATTCAGATCGACGGAGAATCCAATATCAATCCCGACAATACAATATTGTTGGCGACACTCTTTATCATCGTGGTGCGGATTTTGTTTTTCGACGTTGTATAACTCACGAAGAGGCTAAAAATGTTTTAAATGATTACCACTATAGAGCGTGTGGTGGTCATATGTCTAGGTTTGCCACAGCCCAAAAGATATTGCGCACTACTTATTTTTTCTTGACCTTATTCAAAGATTGTATCATTGCGGTCCGAAAATGACACAACTGAAAAAATTTTGATCGAAAGATGCGTGCACCTCCAGCTCCTCTTCACCCAATCACTGTTGTTGGTCATTTTGCAAAATGGGGTTTTGATTTCATTACATGTAACCCTCACTAGGCCGATGGCCATGGGTATATTATTCTCGTCGTAGATTACTTTACCAAATGGTCCAAGGCGATGCCTACATTCATGGCTGATGGAAAAACTACAGCTACTTTTGTATTCAATCATGTGATTGCTTATTTCGGTGTGCCTCAAGCTATTATCACCGACCATGGGATTCATTTTTGAAATATTATGATGACCGAACTTTCAGATCAACTTGGCTTACGCCATGATAATTCTACTCTATATTACCCACAGGCTAATGGTCAAGTTGAGGTCTTCAACAAGGTTTTAACCACCATGATTAAACGGATTGTTGGAACTCATAAATCAAAGTGACATACCATGCTTTTTTCGGCATTGTGGGCATACCGAACCTTTGCAAAAACTTCTACAGGGTTCACTCCTTTTCAACTTGTCTGTGGTTTAGAAGTTGTGTTACCCATTGAATGGGAAATACCGTCACTCAAATTAACAATTTAGTTGTTACCAACTACCTCTGAAGAGGAGAAACACTTTCTATACTAGCACAATTAGATGAGACTCGGCGCACTGCTGCATTGGCTATCGAAGCTCACAGGAAACATGTGAAAGCTCAGTATGATCAAAGTGTTAACCATTGCATTCATTCAGAAGGTGACCTAGTTTTAGTATACGATCAAGCTAATGACAAGCTAGGCACTGGTAAATTCAAACCGATGTGGCATGGTCCCTATATTGTTAAGTGTGTGCTTGCAAAAGGAGCCTATGAATTAATTGATTATGACAGGGTCTCTTTAGATAAACCCAGAAATGGTCTTTATCTTAAGAGATATTATGCTTGAATTTCGTGTGAATATCTCTCTTGTACAATAGTTACTTTTTTTCGAATAGTGTGCCTTAGATTAAACAAGTGTGCCTAGATTATTTTTGTTGTTACTACTATTGATGCTTATCTTGATTACTCTTGATATTGCAGATGTCGACATCCCTTCAAACATACATTGGTTTTGCTGATAGTGGCTGTCATAGTACATGGAATATCTCTTCCGCGGCTTGGGTTATCTATTCACCCATCGATGAGTTAGTTTATATTCATGGGATATGCCTTAGTCAAACAACGAATAATATTGTAGAATATAGCGCATTCATTGAGTTATTATCTGATGCCATTTCATTTGGTATTCGACATTTATCATTAGGTTGGATTCACAACTCATTGTATTACATTTAAACAGAGTTTATGCAATTAGAAATCTAGTGTTGTTAAGATTATTTTTGAAGGTTCATCTCTTGGAACGAAAATTTGATTATATTGAATATCAACATATTTCAAGAAATTTAAACACATTGGCTGATGCATTAGCTAATCGTACTCTAAATAGAAATTTGCAACATTAACAAAGTAAACGAAAACAACATTCAATCCATGTTAAACAAGATACTCAAAGAACGAAAGTAGTAATATCATTAGGATAGATAAGTTTGTGTTCAAAAAATATTACATAGTCTATGATCATAGGTTCAAACACCTCGTGATCTAATAGATACTGATACAACAAAAAAAATGTCAATCTACATTGACCATCAACTATCTATGATGATGATCATGGTAATAAACTATAGCATGCGCCACCTTGCGCAAAAATCTTCTGAATGGACCTGGAACATCTGTCACATGTCTCTGAAGCCTGAGAGGGATATCATTCGTTCCTATCTCAGGAATATCAATGGTCAACCTCTCAAGGTTGTGCTCCATGTCTACCAAAACATTAGGGGAATTTTGAGGTCTAAAATGGGCCTCCTAAGGAAAATGTACAATCAAAATTCACTTTAGGAGAGCCAATCACATTTTAAGGAATGACATCATCCCTAATGGTTGAGGTGGCATTGATTGAGTTAAAGGTATTTACTTGTCACATTCTCAATGGTGGATAAAAAGTCATAGTTAACCATGGTAGTGATCTAAGTACTTTTAAAGTCATAAAGTGAAGTACTCATATTAAATGTCATTTCACACTTTTTGAATAAATTATTATTATTGTTATTTCATATTTTTTGAAAGAAACAATATAAAAATATTTTTGAATTAAAATATAAATTTTAATTAATAACATATTCTATAATTAAGAATTTATGAATCTATATTTATATTTTAATTTAAGTTATTTAAGTACAAAGGACAAATGCATTAGTTGTGAAATAATAATGATTTTTTCTTGAAAATCTCATTCTTATTTATAGTCACATCAATACAATTTATTTATTAGTTTTATTTTGGTGCAACTTTTGAATTGAATTTAACCATGGTTACATGGATTTTGGTGCAAAAAGTGAATTTCAAATTCATAAATATTATTTTATTGGCTTAGCTATTATTTTATTATTTCCTTAGGAGGCCCATTTTAGACCTCAAAATTCCCCTACTGTCTCTATTGCCTGGTCCTTTGGAGGTGCTACGGGTTGTGCCTCGCGCCTTTCAAAGCGACGAAGAATTGTTGGTTGTTGTGGACTGACATCTGCATTTAAATATTTTTGTCAATATTGGAAAATAAAAATTAGATTAAAAACATCAAATGATTCACCAACCTATCTCGTCCCACTGTGCCCCTGGAGGCAAAGATGTTTCAAGATCACCCCGATAATCCATTCCTGCATAAGGAAAGTCTTCAATGGTTAAGCCTTGGTTCCTAAGCCACATGAAATAAGATGGAGTAAACCAAACTACTGAACCACCCTCGCCACTGTGGCGAGCCATTAGTGCTACCCATCGCACCATTCAAGGTTCCTAAGGAGTCCCATGATCTACTAGAATCAGTTGAGGAGCGAGAATCAGAATTCTCTCTAAAGCAAATGAAATAAGAATGGCAACATATCCAAATTTTTTCAACTTCGCATTCTTTGCTCTAGTTAATTGGCCTTTCATATTGGCTAGTACTCCTTCACACCAGTTGAATATAGTTCCTCCGAAAAACTCGACTGCAGTTTGCATCTGTGATTTAGTATCCATATGAGGAGCTACACTCCCACACAAGCTGGACACTGTGGATGCTATGACTTTAAGTTAAAATCGCACGATAGTTTTGATATCTATGCGACCATCCTTCAAATCTACATTATTGCTACAATATTGTTCTTTGTAGTTGGCAATGGGAAGACCTCCCTGTCTGGCCCCAAATAAGGATATGCTTCTCCCTCTTCGAGATAATCCGGTAAGGAAGTATATGTTCTTTGCCTCAATCTTGAGACAATGGTCACCAATTATGAAGCATTGGTCTTGAACGTCCCACGTATTCACAAGCCAAGTCATTAACTCCACTTGTGCTTTCATCCCTTGAATAGCCCAGAATTTGTACAAACCACAGTTCTTCAATGCATGCATTATTGCATTGTCATCCATGGCCTCATTATCTATGAGCTCGTGTTCGCCTTCTCACCACTCCAACATGGTTAAACAACCTACAAATCAAAAAATTTAACAGTTAAAGCCATTTGGAAGAAAGCTTGAACCATTTTTTAAGAGAAATTTTAGTTTTTTTAAATGTTCACGGTGCCTGCGCAAGTTCTGTAGTGCGGTCGTCCGCACGCGCTCCACGCAGAACCCGCGGCAGCCCGGAATTTTTCCTTTTAAAAAATCGTCGAGGTCCGCAGGTATCACATGGATTAGTCACGCACCCCCCGAGGGCGTATTTTAAAACATAAATTTCTCCCAAAAAATGAAATAAAATCTCAAAATAAAAAATGAAACAGATAAAAATGTAGCTAAGGATGATGTGGATTACTTGGTTCTGACGATTCGAGAAATGAACGGTCCATTCTCCCGATATTTGCTCCGGAAATTTTTTGGCCAAAAGCTCTCTATGCACTGTTCTGAACACAAAAGGTAAAAATGACTTGTTTTAATCCCTTTTATAGTTTTTAATGAATTAAATATTATTATTTTATTTATTTTTCACTTTTAAAAGGTTATTTTTAAATATTTTTACTTTTTGGAAACAGATATGTGTAATATTTTGAGTTTTTGTGCAAGATACAAGATCCTTGGTGAAAAGAATTAATTTGACATTGAGTATACTTTCATCACTTTTTCGAGCTCTATAAAATTACAAAAAAGCGAAACCCTGAATTCCTCTTTTAAGCCATTTTCAGACTCTCGAAATATGAAAAGATCGTCCAGTACTTGACTATTCGAACTCGTTAAAGTAAATGAACGGTCGTCCCTTCAATAGAAGTTTACCCCTTTTCCGGACTGAAATGGACTAATTACGAAAAGGTATACGCTGACAAATCATGGTCAATAAATTTTTCTCCTACGTTATTTTATCCTTTTTCAGGCCTAAGAGACTAAATTTACAAAAAAGAACAACCATGGAGTTTACTTATGTTTTTCTTCTGACTCCGTAAAACTGAAAAACACCGAGTTTCTCCTATACTGGACTCGTTAAAATTTAACAATAAAGGACCTGTCGATTATAATAGGACCGAACCACTCCTTCTTAGGGTTTGATTTTAATACTAAGATGGACTCATCCGAAGGATGAGCTTACACAAACAAGAAAATTTTATCCTCCTAAAGCTTGACAAAAATAAAGAGGTACTTGCCAGTAATGGTGGGGGAAAAAGGGAGAAAAAGAATCCAATTGTCACCCTTGTATAAAAAGCAACATGCCACTCTTGAACACGACACTTTGTTATAGTTGTACCTGGATTGGAAAATCCTTTTCCTAAAAGTTAATCAAACCACATTGAAAGTCTTCAGCCAGTTTCTGGGTATTAGCTTTAGGTCAAATGTTTTCAAGCCATCTGCAGTGTCGTTATGTGTTCAAGAGAGAGTTCAAATAAACCATTCATTGCAAACATTTATATCCATTCACGTTGACCATCCCTAAGTCAGTCCTTGCAAATTTTTTCTTCAAAACTTGATCTAATGGTTTCATGTCATAGGCTTTCCTGTGATGGATCACTTTCTATCGACGTCAACTCATCATCTAGAAATTTGATCTAGAATCCTATCAGTACCTTGGGATCTGCATGCCCTAATGGTAGGTTTCTCGTCTTCGACAACAGGTTGCATCATTGACCTTCGATCGAATGATTCTATGGATGTTTGACTGCAAATCATTCATTCACACTTGTTAACAGTTCACATCATTGACCGGTAATCAAGTGGTTTCTACCATGTTCGACTTCGACACAATCAATCGCCTGGATAGATTCATACTAGTTCAGGAAGCAGAAATCAAGACCCTAGATCTAGTTTCCACCATCCAGGCTGCAAGGAGTTTTATTATTCATGATATAGTAGACTACTCATGATAGATGGCTGCGCCCATACTGTGTCTACTTTTGATGTAATATTGAAACCATATTTGTACCAGAACATTTAGTTATTTTTGATCTGAGTATGGGAATGCCTACCCTCGCAAATTATGATATATATATATATATATATATATATATATATATATATATATATATATATATATATATGTTTCATTGAATGTTTTTACAGGTTTTCGACCGGTGTCTCCAATCCAATCCTCGGAATGATAAAGCACTTCACTCTTTAGAATAATCTCAAATTTCGCACTTTAGGGGGGAATCTGTTACACGTCATTTTGTCACCATGACATTTGACTGTTCATATGGGTATATCACCACCTATATCATGTTCCCATAGACGTCAAAAACACCAATGTTCCTAAATCAAGTCTTGGAATTGGAGAAAATCTTTGTAAAACCCTTAAAATTCTACCTGCGCGGTTTTTCTAGCCTTTCCCTGCGCATGCGCTGCTGTTCAATCCATAAACTGCGGAAACTCCCACATTTTTTTCCACTATTACCTGCGCAACCCCGTGAAAATAAAATAAAATAAAAAAGTAAATTCTAGAAGCCTAGTTGGCCGAATATTCTCCCAACTAGAAGCTTCTAGAGTCACGATCAGTTTGAGCTTTATCCCTTGGTCCATGGAGCTCAAATCCCTTCATGAGATGAATCCATCCCCCTCTTCATGGAACTGAAACTACCTCCATTTCCCTATATATTGAGTTCAAATTTCAGGTTGAAGGGTACACACACACATGGTAGATGTTGAAGAGAATTCATAAGAGTGTATACTTTCTACACTAGTGAGTTGTTGTTGGCATGAGAATGATCACACCCTTGTGTCTATAACTCCATGCTGGCATTCAGAGAGGAAGGCTTATCAAACTGAATGAGAAACGATTATTCAGGACCTTGAGTGAAATATGTACAACATCAAGGCATCAGGTTGTCAAATTACTCTTTTTATTCAAGATAATACATATGGATCTCTTTTTCTCATTGAGTTGTTTCTATGCTTATTGGAATAACATCAATACTTAGACTCCTTGATCACTAATTTGGATTAGTATTTCCTGATTATTATATGTCGAAGATGCTTTGGTCATTTATCTTGTCTTTGATTGCAAGTTCTACTTATTGGAGAAACCACTTTGGAGCGATGGGACAAAAGGTTACATCGAACGTTTGGATTTCAAGGTAGGGGAATGTCCTCTCTACTTTATTATAATAATTCTGAAATACAATTAATCTAGAGGAAAAGGTTTCCAAATAGATCTTTGTTTCTAGTTACTCGCTTGAGTATTAGGGAGATCGCTCTTGTCCGCAAGAGGGATTAATCCACGTAACACCAGGAGGCGGTTTATGCTTATAATATTGGAACCCCAGCCCAAGTCAAAAAAATGATATCGTCATGAGAATATGATCTTAATCAACGAGAAGAAGTTGAAGTGCAAGTGGAGGACTAGCGAGTTCTTGGCCCAGATCTAGGACACACTCGCGGGCACACTACCCAGTATAAAAAAATATTGCATCTTTACTGACTTATGAAGAGTCTTATGGCTAAATCCATCGTGACATCCTCAGCTAACTTTGGAAAATCAGACCCAGGTTTTCAGAAAATCCAAAAAAAATTGCAACTTATTCAATTCCAAATCCAGTAGAAGAATATTCACCTTGGCCGCATCGAAAAGCACATTCCATGCCTCCCCCAGTGAAAATTATCAGGATCTAGTGCTAAGGACCCCACTCCTGTGGAGTCCTCTGATGATTAGTTGTTAGTAGAGTTATGGTTTTATTTTTTTATTTAATCTCTTGATGTATATATCAACTAGCACCATATATTACAACTTTGTAGATGAAAATTGGCTTTAAACATTCAATCCTATAAGACTTTGTTTGATAGACTTAAGTTATTGAGATTTTGGATAGCTTATAATGTGTTTTGGTGGCCAACATACCTATTTTCCCAATGGGCGGGTTGAGGCCACCGAATGTCTTTCATGGATGTAACTTGATTTTGAAAATGAATGAATGAAGAGGACCTACCAAGCTTTAAAATATATATATTGTACGTATAAAATATATGAAACAATCAATTCTTTAAATATTCTCACTTGTGTAAATAACATCTTTCATTTGATATATTCATGTATAGGATTTTTTCTAAGTGAAGGGCTAGTAAAAAGTCACCATGACTCTTAAAAAATCTAAGCCCCAACCATCATGCCTCCCATGTTAGAGGTCTTGCTCTCTCTTACTCTTGGCTTGGCCATGTTCTCACTATTGTGACATTGTTGGGATTGGCTTCCTCTTTGAGTACCTTAATGTGCCCTTCATTTTGAGAAATTTAGTGATCTATCTCACATATGGCATCCATGAATTGCTACACATAGGCAATGATTCAACTCTACTCCCATAATGGTGGGACCTCATCCATTTATACATTAGCTTCCATTAGCCTTACATTGAATGTCATGAATTATATCTATAACTTGATCTTTGTAGTTGTAAATGGTTTCTCACTTGTGACCATATAGGTCATTATATTCAACTTTTATTTGGTTCGTGATTATTCGTGGTTAACAAAGAAATCAAAAATAACTTCTAAAGCTCTATATTACTTTTTTTATGGGGAATTTGGCTTATTACCCCCTCACATCTAGGGGTAATTAGAGATTATTTTTTCTCTTATGATCTTACTCACTAAATATAAGCATACTCTTAACAACATGCAGGCACCCACCTGCAAGAGACTACAACCTCCACTTGTTCTCCATCACCTACTAGAAGGGAACTACAACCCCCTAATATCGTTTACCGGCTCCTACTGGAAGGAAGTACCTACCCCCTCACTGAAGGTTGCGACTCTTAACACCTTGTGGACCATGTTTCATAATGTTTCACATTGGATCCACCTTTCAATAAATCATCAAAACATGTTGGCCACCATTCAACAAATTTTCACACTGGACCCACACCAACAATAAGCCCAAACCAATATGCAAAATTGAAATACTGAATCTCAACCAACCACTTCAACCAAATCAAATCAATGCTCAACCAATTAATATTGTCACATGCCAACCATTCAACTATTCATTGATTAATCATACTATTGGATATTAGACAGTCATCACAGAAATAATGTGCAGTCACTACAACCCTAATCAATATTAACTTCAGAATATATATTCGGCTATTCTAAATTATAATTGCATATATACGTGCTTACTGTGTATAACACCTACGTACATATCTCAATTCACTGAATCACTGCATCACTCACTAACTTACTGACATACTGAGTTACAGTAGTAACTAATCACAGATCAACACTTTGTAACATCATTCCAATCCACAACTAAATCAACCCTATCAACACTGCCAAATAGAGGTCATCATAATCAAGACAACATCAAATAGAAAAAGCATCATCAATTCAATCGCCAACCAAACATTTGTAAATAACCAAGATAAAACAACAATCTAAAGTCAAATTATCTCAAAATATATATGTGACTACTGTGAAACATATTCGTGTATGTACGTAACTATACAGAAGAAAACCTGCGTATGGATCTTAAATTACTGAATAAACTTCTTTGTTGCAAACCATAACATATGAAAAACCCAGATATCTACATGCATATTGTCAACATCACATATTAGATCATATTATAACCATAGATATTGTTAGCTACATAGACATAGATAGATTAAGCAAGTATATTCATTAGTCTTTACTGCACTTTCATATCTATCATATTTGAGCCATCTCCTTGCTTCCTGGTGCATACTTGTTCCAGATCAAATCACACATGAACAAACCATTCACTTGCACACCTAACACCTTGATCTCCATATCTTTATACAGTTTTTCCTTAGCCAATACCATAGGAAAATCCTTTGGTAAAGTTGATGGTATTCGTTGATGGGATCAAATAGATGTTGTCGCCATAATTACTATGGGAAATTACCATGGTAATGACACTTGGTATCCAATTTTACATGGGTTGAATTATGTACGCGATTTTTGTTAATAGGACTTGTGTATGTACATGACTCTTCTTCACGGGGGTCGCGTATTCTTTCCAATCTTCACAATTTCCATGCGTTTTGTAACTGAATTTCCATTTTATTTCCATATCCTCTATAACGTTTGTACCAATATTATTGATATCTACATTAGTGCCATAACCATCATATTATAATCAAGTTGACATCAATGACATATTTGTCAAGCATGTTTCAATCAAGGAAAACGCATTAGCCATAATGACAGTAATATCCCCCTTTGGATCTAATGGGAAGCACTTTGGTGTTTGGAAACCACCTGCAAACACTAATTCTTCTCTCCCCCTTTGACATCAAGGGAAAATGGTTGAACTAGGTTGAATGAAGTACTTCCCTTGTAGAGCTAAATATTGTAAGTTTGATCTGTTGATTTGAAATTTGCATATTGACCATGCTCCCCCTGATCATATGTTGAACCTTCTAAAGATATGCAATAAAAGTACAAGACTTTAAATATATTAACTTTCCTATCACTAATGACTCTATGATCCCATGATTACATCAATCAACCAAGAAAATTGGTTTACATATTGGAACCAATTTTATATCAATTACCCAAAATAATGGGGTTACATGCATGACATGACTTGATCCCAATAACCCATGCATGACTAAATATGGCAATGATTACAAAATGGGTATCTTCATGACCTTTACATCAAGAGACATATATGACATTTATAACCATAAACATGAATCTCAACAATGAAGTAGCAAGGCCATGATAGTCATCAGCAACCACCATGCACCATATAGGAATATGCAACATAATCACCTGATGTTACTTCATCAGATGTAATATTATTAATATAAACATCATCAAAAAAAATATCAAAATAACATAGAGAATCATCATCAAGATACACATGTGTAACTCCCTCTAAGATCATACACCATTGATCATGTGGATCTGATAATCATCACATGTTTTCCATGAGGCTATATACCTCTCATTTACTTCTGCAATCTTTGTTAGAATAACACATTAAGCGAAATAGACTATAGTGGGGATCGTATTCTTTTACTCTGAATCTGAAGAAGAGGAATAAAACCTATTATTTCTGCCTGAATTCTTCTTTATTAACACATATAATGTGCCTGCATTTATGAATCCTCTTGCGATAACCTTTCCAGTGTCTTCTTCTATGACTTTGCATTTAGTTGATGTAAACACAATTATATGTCCTTTATCAGTAATTTTTCCTATACTTATAATATTATGTTTTAGCCCTTGAACTAATAATCCATCAACTACTTTTGTATGCTTTTCAAGTTTTGTTCTACCTCTTCCTATAATTTTTGTTGGAGTACTATTTCCAAGAACAACTTTACCATCATTTTTTTTCTTGATTGACACAAACTTGTTTTTATCTCCATAAATGTAATGAGAGCATTCACTATCTATGTACCATTCATCTTCTTCTTCAAATGCGCACAGAGCAAGGCCAAATTAAACTTGTTCTTCTTCATTTTGATTAATATGAGAAGTGTTGGTAGATCCATCTTTCTCAGGTCATTTGGTAACAATATTATTGTCTGGTTGTTTGCCTTGGAGGAAATCAATTTGTTTTTCAGTGAGAATCCATTGACTTGTTCATGCATCCTTTTTCTACATGCCCAAACTCGTTATAAGTACAACATCTTATATGACCAAAAAAGGGAGTAGAGGAATCATAATATTTTTGTTTCATATCCCTCTTATTTGAATTAATAGCTTTGTGACCAAACATGTTGCAAGAAAAAAACTATCCCTTAAAGAAACCTGAGTACCTGAGAGTTGATGATCTTCCTGTGAATTTGATTCTACAATTGGCTGCAAAGTGTCCAAAGTTATGACAAATAAAACATTCAACGCCATTGTCTAGAGGAGAGAATTGATTAATACTTCTATAGTTAGAAGCAAATGATTTATTTTGAAGCTTTTTTTCTTTTTTTGTTTGTTTGGTTGACTTCTTAATTCTTTACAAGGTCTTTCAGAGTTTCCTTTCTTAATCTCATAATTGCTTGCACAAACTTGTGATCTAGATTCTCCTTTTATAGCTTCATGAAAATCAAGCCCAGATTTAATGGAGGGATACCTTTGACTACTAAGAATGTTATCCAAAATCTTAGTACTATCTTTTTTTTTGTAGGCTTGGTAGGACTACATATTCATCATGTCCAATATATCACCCCGATCAGGGCGGGGAATTGAAACAGTGACTTCACATCAAGGAGTGTATTAACATAACATCTGATCACCATCTATCCAAGACCTCGTGGACCTTATTCTTGTAATTTACTTTTTATAATATTTACCTCAACCTCCAGTCTTTGACATTGTTTTTCATTTTCTAGATATTGCTTCCTCATTCCTTCTTCAACATTTCTTCCTTCTTCCAATTGCTCTTTTAATTCCATAATATCTTCCTTCATCCCATTCTCTTGTTCTTCAAATACTTGGAGTAGCTATTCATTTCACTTGTTTGAATTTTCAAGATCTGATCTTAGAGAGATGATCTCAGTTTCAAGTCCTTCACAATATTGTTTAGATTCTTCTGCAGTACTTACCAATTTATCATGATCCTTGTTCTCATATGTCTGGTTTTCTTCTAAGATTAACTACTTCCTCTAACATGTCTTATTTTGAATCAGTAACTCCATCTGACATAACAAAGGTTGTTTTATTATCATACTCATTTTTTGACACGTCATTATTTATTTTAGAAACAAAATTACTTGTTGGTTCTCCTAATGAACAATCTTCCTTTGTTTTTCCTTCATGGGTTGCCTGCATATTATCCCATACTTCCTTTTCGTTGCATAATGCATAACCTTCTCTAATGTTGAATCAGGTATGTTATAAATGATTTCATTTAATGCCTCATTATTCTTTTGCAATTCTTCACCTTATGGGGGAGTTTTAGTGCAACCATTACATATTAAATGCCAATAATCAGATCCAAGGTTCATTAACTTATACCCCATCTTTTATTTCCATTCCTAATAGCTAGCATCATTAAGCATAAGCATACCTTTATTGTCCATTGTTTCTAACTTGCCTTGTTCTTCTGTTGCAGATTGTCCCTGGCCTATAAATGCAGATATTTCCACAACATCAAATGTGTCATTGTCACTACTTTCTTGAATTGACTTCTTCCTTTGTGTTGCCTTATTCTTTTGCTTCTTGCCAATTGTCCCTGATCCACTCTCAAGCGGTTAAGTTTATCCTAGAGTGACCTGCTTTGATTCCAATTGTTAGGAAAAATATTGGGGGGGGGGGGGGGGGGTGAATTGGTATTTTTAATTCACTTTAACTTCCAATTTCACATTCAAAAATGTATACGTTATTTTTATTCATGCAACTCGCGTGTGTACGCAACATTAGTGAATACAAAATGCATATGTTCAGATTATTTAATTCCAGAACTTCCATCAGATGTTTAATTCAATAATTTCATTATTAGTTCATTAGCCATCCAATATGCAGTAAAGAACAGGTAAATCATAGCACACAAGCAACACATCAACACATATGAACACTAGGATTTTAGGTGGAAACCCAATGTGGGAGAAAACCACCACTACTATTGTTTCTTTATTCTTCCTTATTATATAAAGAAAATATTCTTTACATATTGTACTGGCATAGACTCTTACTAGCACGCAGGCACCCACTTGCAGGAGACTACAACCTCCACTCGTTCTTCGTCACCTACTGGAAGGGAGCTACAACCCTCTGATCTCGTTTACCGACTCCTACCGGAAGGGATCTCCTACCCCCTCACTGAAGGTTGCGACCCTCAATACCTTGTGGACCATGTTTTAGAATGTTTCACACTGGATCAACCTGTCAATCAATCATCAAAACATGCAGACCACCTTTCATCAAATTTTCACACTGGACCCACACCAACAATAATCCCAAACCAATATGCCAAACTGAAATATTGAATCTCAAAATTTGAATCACTGAACCATCAAGTTATTGAATACAGAAGAAAACCAAACATTGAACTGAATCTCAACCAACCACTTCAACCAGATCAAATCAATGCTCAACCAATTAATATTGTCACACATCAACCATTCAACCATTCACTGATTAATCACACTATTGGATATCATATAGTCATCACATAAACAAAGTGAGTCACTGCAACCCTGATAAATATTAACTTCAGAATATATATGTAATTGTTATTAATTATAGTTATGTATATACGTGTTTACTATGTATAACAACTGCGTACATATCTCAATTCATTGAATCATTGCATCACCCAGTGAGTCACTAACATACTAAGTTACAATAACAACTAATCACAAATCAACACTTTGTAACATCATTGCAATCCACAACTAAATCAACCCAATCAACACTGCCAAATAGAGGTCATCATAATCAAGACATCATTGGCAGACAAAAGAAAATAGAACAAACCTCATCAATTCAATCGTCATCTAAACATATGTAAACAACCCAGATCAAGAAGCAATATAAAGGAAAATTATCTCAAAATATATACGCGACTATTGTGAAGCATATTAGTGTATGTACACGACTCTCCAGAAGCAAACCTGCGTACATATCTTAAATTACTGAATCAACTTATTCGTTGCAAATCATAAAATATGAAAAACTTGGATCTCTGCGTACATATTTTTAATGTCACATATCAAATCATATTATAATCGCAGATCTAATATAGTTAGCTACACAAACATAGATAGATTAAGCAAGTATATTCATTAGTCTTTACTACACTTTCAAATCTATCATATCTGAGTCATATCCTTGCTTCCTGGTGCACACCTATTCCATATCAAATCACACATGAACAAACCATTCACTTGCATACCTAACTCCTTGATCTTCATCTCCTTATATATTTTTTGCCTTAGCCAATACCACAGGAAAATACTTTGGTAAAGTTGATGGTATTCGTTGATGGGATCAAATTGACGTTGCCGCCACAATTACTATGGTAAATTACCATGATATTGACCCCTGGTATCCAATTTTACACGGGTCGGATTATGTACGCGACTTTTGTTAATAGGACTTGCGTATGTATCCAACTTTTCTTGACAAGTGTCGCGTATTCTTTTCAATCTTCACAATTTCCATGCATTTTGTAATTGAACTGCAATTTTCTTTCCATATCCTATGTAACATTTGTACCAATATTCCCGATAGCTGCATTAGTTCCATAACCATCATATTATAAGAAAGTTTACATCAAGGAGATATTTGTCAAGCAGGTTGTCATCAAGGACAACACATTAGCCATAATTACAACAACAAATGATAGATGGATCCTTTTGCATTGTAGTTTGGCATTAGATTGAGTTGTCAAGCATTTTCAGGGATGTGTCATACTTGCAGTTGATTCACTTCAATTGGTGTGCTCTCTTCATATTGGAGTCTTCAACATCCATTTTTGGTGGTTTTTCGGGCAATTCTTTATTGAAGCTCAGCACAAGAGTTTTAGCATGAAAACTTGGAGATGGTACTATTTTATGATGCATTTCCAGTATTATTGCTCATATTTATGTTTGAGGGGGGGGATGTTAGCCTCTTACTCACATAAACAGTCATTAATTCCTAATGTACCACCTTTACTTATTTCAGATCTTGGGATATAGTTTTTATCCTATGTATGTTTCTGGAATTTCTAGATTCTATTTTTTCACATCCTACATTATATCTTTTGTGAGGTGTTAAGGTGAGAACAATTGAGGTGGTTTCATAATTGTATTATATGTTTGCGTCATTGGAAGATTAATACATTATTGTGAGTAGAGAAATTATGGCTTGAGACCATTTCCGCAAAATTCTTTGTCTCTTGTATTTTGTTTTCTATATTTCATCGCGTACTAGGTGGATTTTTTAGGGTTTGTAGTGGACAACCTAGATATCACCATAAAACTATGTATGACTCTTCAATGGATTCCTTAATTGACTCTATATACCCAAAATAAATATTTAGTCAATCATATTTTATAAAACCAAATTTTATTTTATGCTTTTAGGTTAAATTTAGGGTTTTGTTTACATTTTATTTTCAATCATCAAAAATCCTAAAGGTCTAGGGTTTTCATGCACTTTTTTTGAAAATTTAGGGTTTTCTTGCATAATTTTGACCTAAAATTCTAGGAATTTCTTGCATATTTGACCTAAATCATTTTATTGCGTAAATTTTGCCTCTCTAATTTATATCATTGGATAATTAGGACTAAAAAGTTTTGTTTTGGTTGGTTTTTATATTCCTTGTAAATTTTAATTTTAAAGTTAATCAAATCCAAGATTTATTCATTATTTTAGCCCCTTTTTCTACAGTTTTATAACACATTTTGAGGGTTAAATTGTATTTTTGTTGTAATTTTTTTATATTGTAATTTTCTAACTTTTATGAAAGTTTTACAATAGCTAAGCGGTCTAGGAATAATTTTGCATGAGATTATTGCTCGGTAAATCTCAAAGATCGACCCTAGAATACCCTAAACCAAATATGAAATTAACCTTTATTAGTCACCTAAACCCTAATTCGCTTGACATATCTCATTGGTGGTATTTTGGGTAGCTACTTAGGAGGCCTTAGATTTGATTATGTCTTGCTTTAAAACTCCTACCAAAAAATCCTTCCTTGCATTGGATTTTTCCCTCACTAAAACAAGAGAAGTTGTTGTCAAGATGATAGTGGTAACACTTTCAATGTTCCACTAAGTCTTGGAACTTTGTAATGGTGTTGCACTAAGAAGCTAGATTTTTTTAATACAGGGCTCTCAAGAAACAACATGATATCACAAGTTTTTGATTTAGCTCCCGCATAGGTTGCACATAAAATCAAGGTGCCTTTTAAAAATAGTTGGAAACCCTTGAAAAAAAAATCATTGGATATTAAAGGAACCCGTTATTGATTAGAAAAAGATGGGGGCTCCTTTGATAGGGCATTCCAAGTAGATCCAAGGGACATTTTAATGTTGAAATATGTCATTGGGCAAGGGACAAATAATTGAGCTGAAATTTATGCATTATGAATATTTATGAAAAGCAGCAGTAGAAAAAGATTTAAAAACAATTACAAGTATTTGGAGACTCCAAGCTATTAATGGATTGGGTAAACAATAAATGCAAAATTGAAAATATAGTGTTAGTCTCGATTATGAATCAAGTCTTGAAGATGAAAAGTAAAATTAATGATAATTCCTTTTCACATATATAGAGAATTCAATTCGAAAGCTAATCAACGATCAAATGATATTATGTTGTTGTAGGAAGGAACATTTTCTAAGCAACACGGCAAAGGAGGGGCCCAAATTACAATTTCAAAAGGATCTCTATATTAGTGACAGGATCAAAATGTAAATCAAGGTTGAGTTTTACCAAGTCTTTTTTTGTTGTTGTAATAGTGTTTAAATTGAAGGGCTTAAAAGAGACCTTGTTTAAGATGGGAAAGGCTATCTCTCTGGAGCCTAGGAAGACTAATTTAAACAACGTATTCAAAACCGGAATTGGTGACCGGACTGGCCTACCTATCAAACGGAGTTTCAAATTGAAACTGGTCAAACCAGAACTAGTCGGATCTCAATGAACCGGTCTTTAAAAAAAGACATGAAATAATTAATTTTAATGAAGAAAAAAAAAGTATTTTTAAGATTTAAAACCATGATTCCAAAACAATAGAGACAAAATATACAAAGTTTGCTCATTTATATACCATGTAAAGGTGAATTTATCAAAATGGCACCAAGCGCAATACATATTAGCAACAAAATACATAATCAATCAGTTTCTAAATGGCCTCTAGAGTCCAAAAACAATGCTACAGGCTATGGGGTCACTGGCCTCCTACAAGTCTACATATCAATTATCAACATGATCACTCGTCATCATGATCAAACTCATCACCACTACACATGGGATCATCAACATGAGCTACATAAATAATCTGGCTCAAAATTTGAGGACTCCTATGCAACCTCAGTTGTAGTGGTGGTAGTAGCAGCAAAACTAGACAACAAAACTACAAATTCACTGATCAACATGATCACTCATGAAACAAATCATTGATTTAACACTACTAGAAATAGGATCATCAACAAGAGATACATAAACATCATCTAACTCAAAGTCTTTATACTTGGATTGCTCAACCTTATAATATACATGCCTAATCAATAATTTTGGTTTAATTGAAGGGTTCATCTCCTCAACCTTATAATGTGGGAGAAAAAGATTAGCATGCCTAACCAATTATTTTCCTTAAAGAGTACATTTGTGTTAAGGCCATGGTAGAGGAGTTCAACAATCAATACCTCCAATATCAAGACAGTTTAACAATCAATGCCACCAACATCATCAAGGTAATTAAAGGGCTTCATGCTCTTGATCAAAAGCCAATCTCATACCCTCATGCATGACAAAATCAAATGGAAACATTGCAAACTCCCAAACCATGAAATCCTAAAAAACCATTAGGTCTATTGGATTTTGAGTGAAATCTAAAATTCTAGTTTCTCTATATGAAATCCAATAAGTTTGAAACCACTCTCAAACATTTTGAGTCGTTTCATGGTAATGTTGAAAATTTAAGTAAAAGTTCAAATGTGAAATAATGGAAATGTCACTTTTACTTTAAGAATTTAACATTACCATTGATTGTCAGCATTGCTACGGTTGAGATGTGTGAGGGAAATGAGAGGGTAGACACACTTTTCTTGGAGGGGTTGTTTTTTGAGGGAAGCAACCCCAAGTTTCCCTCGAAACTGCTTCAAAACTCACAAAACCGCATTTTGTGTGGTTTGTGGCTGGCCTGGCAATAAACCAACCGGTTTATGACGAAATTAGCCAATTTATGGTAAAATCGGTCAGATATGTCATAAATCAGCCAGTTTATGGCCGGTTAGACCCAAAAACCCCAGCCCGCAAGGAATGAAACCAAATTTTCTATCAATTGGATAGTTAGGCCTAATGAACCGGCCAATTTGACCAGTTTACAGTTCAAACCGGCGAATTTTGAATACTATGAATTTAAGTAGTCACTGGACAAGTCGAAATGTTGTTTTTTTTGTCAAAGTTAAATGCTTGTAATGCATGTAAAGGGAAACTGATCTATGTTGTGATTCCACACTTGAAATATCAAAAATAAAGATTCCTTTTTGGAAAAAAAATAACATAAAAAATCACTACTTTGGTAGAAAACTTGTACATGTTTCTTACCTTCTAGGTCCTTCAAATCCTCTCACATAGGCCCCACCAAGAACCCATCTATATGCTATTCAAATGAATGGGGCATCCCTTGCTTTCTTTTTTTGGCCACCATGCCAACCAATACACCACAACATGGCTATCTCTATTTTCACTTTCCTTATTATCCATATCCTACTTAACCATCAATATACAATTGCATCCTCCACTCATTGCATATTCTGATAAGGTTACCAAACCATCCCCTCAATAAGGACTTCATCTATGTGAGTCACTTCCTTCTTACCAATCCAAAACCGCTACCCTATGTTTCATTGAATGATCTAATCCTCATCTATTTCTTTGTTTTGGCCCTATGAATCTCAATGGTCGGAAATGCTCCCATACCCATCCATGTAAAACTAATGTTGACATACCATTCAGAAACGTCGTAGTCTAACCAATCTGCTTTTTTGCCCTGGAAATCATGGAAATTCCAGCAAGATTTTGATAAAATATGGCAGGGATTTTTGTAAATCCAAGTTGCAGTTGTCAAATTTCAATATTTTGGGTGCCCCGTAGGTTTTTTATGGTACTGAATCCATTTCCACCATCCAAAACATGATAGAAACACTGCTACTGTGAAATTTCTTAAAAAGAAATTGGCCCGATTCCGACCAATTTTGACCATGTAAGCAATTCCTCCACCTCGGGAGAGAAGATGCCTTCAGAAACTGCCCATACATAAAAAGTAAATGTTGTGCCAAATCAAATTTGGACTTTCTGTGCAATATGAACATTACATTCGGTCAAAAGCCATGTTTTATAGACTACCCACAATTGCACTATTCCTGGAAGATCCCCACCCTAGCATCTGAAAGCACAATGTTCCCATTTTAGCTTTGTGGAATAACTAGAATTTACATAAAATGCCATTAACGAATAGAAAAGTACAACGCAATGTCATAAAATTTGACAGAAATCCCAAAAAGCAAAGGGAGAATCAAACGAAATAAAAATATTGATCTCCATACTCTACAAAATCACGGGACGGAAATACAAGTACACACAAAAATACAAAGAGATTTGCTCATATAGGGAGTGCAATAGTGCGATGGCTCTGTTCATACAATGAGACTATATTTACACTGGAGAAACACGCGACGGAAATACAAGTACCCACAAAAATACAAAGAGATTTGCTCATATAGGGAGTGCAATGGTGCGATGGCTCTGTTCCTAGACTGTCACAACCCTATCTCCTGCTCTATTTAGCTGTATACATGTCTCAAAAACCTCCTCATCTGCCGTGCTGTCCAATAAACTGTATCCCACAAGCTTTCCCCACAGAAAAATCCTAAACCTGACTGTCCTTTTGCTGTTTTGAAAGACCAACGGATGAATCTTATTCTGATTTTCTTGATACATGTGGGGATAGGTGTCATCACGATCCAGTTCGAAATTCAGCCCATTTCGACTTCTTTTAGCCAAATTTCATTTGACTATTCCTTCACGTTTTCTGAGGTCTGTCTGTTGAATTTTAACCTGAATTTTGGTTTGTTGGGATGGGGTGTCGGGAATCCTCATCAAGTCTGATATCACATGAGGGATTTATAGCTCTCCACCTTCTGTCCTGCTTCCGCCCACTAGGTGTACACAATTTGCAATTAACTTCTTTGTTCTTTTGCAGACTTCTACCTATGCTGAGGTGGATTTGTCTCTACTGATCTAGGACTGATTATGATTTTCATGATCCATTTATCACATAGCAGCAATTACATTGTAAAATCCAAATCCTTGTTCATTCTACTCTTTTAAATATATGAAATCAACATATATGTATAGGATCTTTAATAGCAGCAAATCTGTTCCAAAGCTCAGTCCCTCGATAAGTTTTACTAAAAAAATTGATCACAAGTGATTTCATTTTAAGTACAGCAGAACAAGGTATTCAATTTTCCAAATGTGATAGAATAAAATTGGATAGATGTAGTATTTCTTCTTATCATTTCTAAAAATTAACTAAGAAGATTATTTTTAGCTGATATTTGTGAGTTTGTCTCCGGAGGAGGCTTTAAAAATGTTTAATGTACCACATTCAATGTGCAGGTAAACAATAAGCACCATGAAGTAAGCTAATCATTGGCTTACTCATTTTTCATTTTGTTCATTGAATATTACATCATTTCAATCTGGCAGACAAGATAGAAAGATAGTAAGCTAATCTTTAACTCATTACATGGTGCTTATTGTTTACCAATATGCCATAGGAGAGATTATAAACAGATGTAAAATATAAACCAAACCAAATATATATAGACTTTCTAAGAGAACCAGAAAAATGAACAGCTTAAAGAAGTAAAATATAAATATTTGAACAGCCTTTGGACTGCATATAGATCCATAGATATAGTAAGAAAACTTGAGAAAGTTGCTCTTTCTACAAAATCAATGCAAGAGGCAACTAGGTGTCTGGTTCCGATATTTTATTTGTTTAGGTGAGAAAGCTGTCCACAAAATTTGTACCATCTCCCGATAGTAAGCGCGCCCTAACTACCATTCAACCATGAGCGAATTCAAGGAAGCAAAGGATGTCACGAGAGTATGGAGAAGTCCTCAGCTGCATTAGGTTAAAAGAGATTTGCAGACCAGTTGAAGAAAATAGATGTGCCTTCTTTACATTCAAGAGTGTTAGATTTCTCCATCCCACAAATCTTCAACAGTTCTGTAAGGGCTGGTGGTTGAGTTAATGAGTCCCTCTCTCCTCACAATCTTCTTTTGCTCGATCTGCCCAATCTTCTCATGATCATCTCTAGTTAATGACCAATCAAAATTCTGAAAATTTTCAGCTAGTCTGCCCTCGTTGTAGCTTTTAGGCAGCACGCTGACCCCTTGTTCCAATCCCCACCTCAACAGAACCTGACAAAACAATTTGCAGAAACCGTTATATCAAAAGCAAAATAATCTTCAATCCTAAGGTTGGGAAAGGAAAATCTACCACCTTGCTTCCATATGCCTCTTAATGAAGGCAAAGGCATATGGTAAGCCATTAACATAGTTAGGGAGAACAGATTTCCAACGACCATCGATACAACCAACATGCTATCACTTATCCAAACAAAGTAGACACATCATTTTTATCAACTTCCTGTTCAAAATGTTCAAAATATTCTTTTAGTTACCATATTGGGCTCTCTTTTCAAAGAAAGACTAAGCAACGCTAGGAGCTTGAAACCAGTACCTGAGCCACAGTCTTTCCATGCCTTTTGGCAATCTCCTTAGTGACAGTATTTTCCATAACAGCATTGCTCCCATAGTAGGAACCAAACGATCCTAGAGGACAATATGCACTGACATGAATGTTGACCATGGTGCAATAATCTCTTAGTTTTTTTTGCTGCCACATGGGATGCATCTCCACCTAGCATAGAAAACAAGTCCTATTTATCAATGCATTACAAAGAACAAAATATCAGAAATGTTGAGATTCAACAAGAAGATTCAGCACCCACGCCTAGTGCATTAAGCACCCGGTTGCATTCAGCGCCTGGTTGCATTAAGCACCCAGACTAGGGTGGGGCCCACAGTGCTATTTTTTGGTGCATGTCTATTTTTATTATCCCTTAATTAAGATGGACATTAAACTGTAATCTATTCTCCATGTGGACTTGAATGAGTTAATTGAAAGTGATAAATTCAGTTAGCTAGTGGATTTTGAGTTAGAGGTTGTTGGTGAGGCATGCAGAGTAATTCTAGTTGTAACAGAGTTCGAAGTGCAGTGGTGCATGAGTTGGTGCAAGTTGTAAATCAGTTTAACTCAGTGAAGTGAGTTAAACTCAGTTGTGCTAATTGTAACTGAAGATACACTAGTGAGAGGTCAAGTGAATTAAATATTAATTAATTCACAATCAATGATCTCACATGCAACTAAGGATTTACTATTATTAGTTGCATGCATGTTAGATTCAGTGGAGACCCAGTTGAGTTCTAGGTGAAAAAGAAGTTGACAATCAGTTGTAGGATTATCTGCTTGCACACATGCAGGCAAACACCCATTGGAGTGCCCATGATACTTGTGCAGTCAAGGCAGGCAAGAATTCCTATCTTTTTAGGGATCTTTACCATCAGGGATTGCGCAAGCAAGGCAGGCTATCTGGAGGCTGAGAATTGGCTGTGTTGGTCAATTTTGCATATGACAGTGTGAGACAATTAGCTGAGTATTGGAGGGCTCTTGTGAGAAGAGTTTTGTATGTAATTGTTTCATGATCCATGCTTAATATACAATAGAAGATAGTGGGGCTTTTAGCTGTAAGCTTTCCCCGAGAAATTATCTGTGTTGTGTGTGATTAATCTTTCTTCATGTTCATGTGATTAGCGATTGTATTTTTAATTCTGCAAAAGATTTGTAGAAGTGATTCAGTATTTAACTTTAATACATTGTTAGATCAGGTGAATCCAAGATATACATGCATGTTGTATAATTTCTACATGGTATCAGAGCACAGGTTATTGCAGAAGTGAAGCAGGAGCTGAGTTTGTGACTGGATAGAATTCGAATTTGCAGAAAGACGTTTTTGGTGCTACAGTTGCTTCAAGATCGAAATGGCTTTTAATGGCTTGAGGTTAGAGTATGCACTGGAGGGCAGCTCGAACTACATTGCTTGGAAGGACAGGATGGAGGCAGTACTCGAAAACAATGGGTTGAAGGAATTCATTGACAAAGATATTCCTAAACCCGATGCTGCATATGTTGCAAATCTTGATGCATGGCAAAAGAAAGTGGCAAAGGCGAGGAGGATCCTGTTGGAGGGAGTACGAGACCATATTGTCTCAAGCCTCCATGGGAAAGCCACACCATATGCAATGTGGAAGGCTTTAACAGATCTATTCCAAAGCAGCAGTGACCATAGGAAATTGGCGCTCAAAGATAAACTCAGGAAGATCAAGATGGAAAAGGGCGACACCATTCCAAAATATCTAACAAAGTTTGTCCAATGTCGGGATGAACTGGGGAGCGTTGGAATAACAGTTTTTTATGATGATTTGGTGAGCTTGGCTCTCCTAGGACTTCCTAATAGTTGGCACAGTTATCAATACTCTGTCAATGGAAGGGAAAAATTTCCAGATTGGGAACGATTCTGGTCGGATTTGGTGCAGGAGGAGTTCAAACGAAACACCAGAGATGGATCTTCATCTAAGAATGAGGATGAAGAGGATTTTGCTTTGGCTGCCAAAGCAAAGAAGGGGAAGGGGAAGAAATTCCTTTCAAAATCCGAGTCCAAGAATGGCAAGAAGCAGGACATGTCCAAGGTGAAGTGTTTTCACTGTCACGAACATGGGCATTTTGCTACTAATTGTCCACAAAAGAAGAAGAACAAGAAAGTTGCTAGATCTGCAGGTGGTGAGGCCCTTGCCTCGCAATTTGAGCTTGACTTCTCATTGATCGCATGCATGGTGTCCAGTGCATTGGGATCTCTATGGTATTTGGTTAGTGGCGCTTCCTTTCACATGACGGGAGATAAGGAACTTTTCAGCGACTTGGAGGAGAAAGATCTCCAGATGCATATTGAAATGGGCGACGACGAACGATACAGTGCTACCGAGATTGGTACCATTACCTTTCAGAGGGAGTCAGGTAAACCATTTCAATTAAAAGATGTAATGCATGTACCAGGTCTGAAGAAAAATTTGGTCTCAGTCGCAATGTTGGAGGATAGAGGTTATGACGTTGTTTTTAGTGATGGAAAAGCTTTCCTGTGACATAAAACAACAGGTCAAGCCAAGAGGATAGGGATTCGAGTTAAGAATATTTATAAGCTGGAGGTAGATGGTTGCGCAGCAATGATGGGCAAGGCAGATCAAGTGGTGAGTCAAGATGAGGGCGAATTATGGCATAGACGATAGGGCCATCTTCACCATGGAGCCTTGAAAGTCATGCAGCAGATTTCTACTGGTCTTCCCAGGGGTACACTTGCGCAGTCAGACACATGCAAGGGATGTACTATGGGAAAATATGTAAAGGCCACCTTTCATGAGAAGGAAAACCGAGCTTCGGGGATCCTTGAGAGAGTTCACACAGACGTGTGTGGTCCTTTCTCGGTTGCTTCAACAGCAAAACATAAGTACTATGTAATCTTTGTTTATGACTTTTCTCGTAAGTGCTGGATCTTCTTCATGCAGAAGAAAGATCAAACATTTTCTAAGTTGATATGATTTATTAAAAAGGTATTATTGACGTCTATGTGAGCAGCTTATGTTATTTAGTGCAATAGATCGATAAGATTGCAAATAACATAAACAACATAAGCAAATGAAAACACATTCAAACACATCAACATAGCAAAAATTTAATAACGGAGTTCACCAGACTTCCTGGCTACGTCTCCGGGTCCTTAGCTTCTAATGCCGACCGCTTTATTTTGTCTTCAAAATGCTTTTACAGGTATGAGCTCAAAAACAAAAGCTCAAATGAGAAAATGGACCTCACCATTGCAACAGGCTCGAAATTTCGAGTAAAAAGAGTATAAATTTGCCTATATTCCGCCACTGTGACCTCCAGACCCCCTGGAGAAATCCAAAACCACCTCTGCCTTTTTGAAAACTGCCTTCCCTGCACAAAACTACCTCGGACTGCGCACTGGGGGTTTTATATGGCTCGGCTCTGCACTAAATAGAAATAACGTTTCGGTGGCTTGGTTTACAAAGCTCCACCGCTTGGCGTATTGGCTATCGCATATGTTGTGAAGGCGTTCGTATATATGGTTTTTGGAGGGTCGGCGGTTCAAAACCTCCGCCCGACCCTTCCACAATATATCCCGTCCATTATCAAAACAGATATGGAAATATATATATAGCAACATTTATATGCGGCAGTTCTATTAACCAATTGATAAGGTTCCGGCAGTCGTGGGGTTGACCCGATCGTCCGAACCTTTTCCAACAGAAGAATCTCGATTCAACATAAACAATAATATTTACATTTAATACCAAGTGACATGGTGGCTCTCCGATGAGCAAATTCCAACTAAATCGTTGGCATTCCGGGAGGTCAGGGGTTCGATCCTCCTTGATCCCCAAAATTTTGGAAATGAGGCCATATTGGGTAAAATACAGGCTGCCACGTGTCAACCCTGGATTAGCTCGTTCCAACCAATCAAACTCTAACACGTCACTGATCTGCTGACATCACCCTGGACATGTGGTGTATTCCCGGGACAACACGTGTCTTGCTAACATCATCTTGACCATTGACTATTGACTTTGACTTTGACTTTGACTTTTTCTCATTTTGCCCTAATTTGTCATAAACTTTGACTGGCCACAACTTCTTCATACGAACTCGGTTTTACGCGTCGTTCGCACTGTTGGAATCCTGTCGACGAGCACTTCAACTTGATCCTATTTTCATTTGCATTTGAAGACTTTGATTTGGAGGCAAAACTGAATCTATTTTGGATCACTCCTCCCCACTTGAAGCTTTTGGACCACCAAAAGTTGGTTTTAGCTGTCGAGTAAGTGAGGATATGTTTCCTTCACTTTTCCAATTTCTATGCATCGTGATTTACTTGGATTTGTACCTTTAAGCGCAACTCGAAGATACTCAACATCTCCTCGTCGCGAAGTCCTTATCATCCTGTCGAGAATTGTGTCCTCTTACAACTCGTTGAGATACTCTGGTGAAAAATCTTCGATGGAAGGTACCTAACTTTGCTCTTCTGGATCTTCAATCAATGAAGGCTCATACAATCGCAAGTTTTCAACATTTACGACGGAATAGATCTGCATATAAGCTGGTAGATCTAGGCGGAAAGCATTCTCACCAATTTTGTCAAGAATTTTGAAAGGACCATATCTAATTGGTTTCAACTTTTTACCTTCCCCTTGAAGTCTTTCTTTGTTGATGTACAACCAAACTTGATCACCAACTTGAAAACTATGCTCAACTTGATGCTTGTTGTGCCTCGCTTTATACTTTGCTTGGCTCTTTTCCAGCTGTTCCTGTACTGCCTGGTGAATTTCCTAGATCTGTTCAATGAACTTGGTTGCTTTGTCCACATCGTTGTGTCCATCAACTGCTATGTCTTTACCAAAGAAAAAATCCAAGGGAGACTTTGGTACAAAACCAAAACAAGTCTCAAATGAAGATCTTTGAGTAGAAGAATGTTTCGCATGGTTGTAAGCATGTTGCACATAACACAAATGCTCATCCCAAAGCTTAGGATGCTTGCTACAATAACCTCGAAGCAACTGTACCACTGTCCTGTTTACCACTTCTGTCTGGCCGTCAGTTTGCAGATGAAATGTCGTGCTCTTCTTTAAAATTGTGTCCATGAGTTCCCATAAACTTGACCAAAATTTCCCGACAAATCGAGAATCTCGATCAAATACAATAGAGGTGGGTAACCCAAAATGAACCCATACATTTTGAAAGAACAACTTTGCAGTTTGTTCAGTTGCGACCTGTTTAGTACATGGTGTCAAAATACACATCTTACTGAACCTATCCACAACTACATACAAATAATCATGACCTTTTCTAGACATTGGCAATCCCCCAACAAAATCCATGGATAAACTTTCTCAAGGACAAGAAGGAATTGGAAGTGGATTATACAAGCCTAATTTTCTGTTACTTGGCTTGCTTATAGCACACATAGTACATCCTTTAATATATCTTGAAATTGTTTCATTCATTCTTGGCCAATAGAAGAATCTTTGTAATTGTGCAATTGTTTTACTTACACCAAAGTGACCTAAAATTAGAGAAGTATGTGCTTCTCGAATCACATTAACTCTTTCAGTTTGTGGAATGCATAATTTTCCCAAATGATATAAGAGTTTGTCCTTTATGAAATAATCCAATTCTTCTACCTGCTTGCCATGACTTAAAGTTGCATATACATCCTTAAAATCTGTGTCTTGAACATATTGTTCAATATAGCTTTCGTGAATTACTAAATTATGCTTAAGAATTGTGGATGCATTTATGATTGGTCTTGATAACATGTCTGCAACATTATTATGTATGTCTTTCTTATATCGGATTACAAAATGAAATTGCTAGAAGAAACCCATCCAACGATAGTGTCTTGATTGTTGCAATTTAGTTTGTGAGTGTAAATATTGTAGTGGTTGATGATCTGTATGTATGATTGTTTCTTTTCCCATTATGTAATGTTTCCACTTTTTAACACTGTACTAATGCATATAATTCCTTATCGTATGTAGGATAGTTAACTACTGCTGATGTGAATGTCTTAGAATGAAAGCATATAGGCTTTCTATGCTGCATCAACACTGCCTCCATGGCATATTCACTTGCATGTGTCTCGATCTCAAATGGCTACTGAAGATTTGGCAGTGCTAGTACTAGCGCTATACTAATCCTTTCTTTCAATGTGTCGAAGGCTTTCTGTTGTTTGCCTCCCCACTGAAACACCTATTTCACACTTGTCAAAGCATGTAGAGGAGCTGCAATCAAAGAAAAGTTAGCAATAAAATTTCTCCAGTATCGTGCTGCCCCTAAGAAACTTCTAACTTCTGTAGCAGTGTTGGGCTTAGGCCAATTTACAATGACTTCGACCTTAGAGGGATCTATCTTCAATTCACCACCCCTTACAATATAACCCAAGTAATTTAAAGATGTCCTGCCAAATTCACATTTTGACAGTTTTACATAGAGATTTTCTCTTTTTAACACATCTAAAACCTGCTTTACATGCTTTATATGTTCATCCCATGTCTTACTAAAAACAAGAATATCATCAAAGTAGACTATTACAAAGTCATCAATAAATGGCCTAAAAACATCATTCATGACACGCATAAATGTAGCTGGAGCATTGGTCAAGCCGAAAGGCATAACCATCCATTCATAGAGTCCTTGATTCGTTTTGAAAGCAGTCTTCCATACATCTTGTTCTGAAACCCTAATCTGATGGTAGCCGCTTCGCAAGTCTAACTTAGTGAAGTAAACTGCGTCTTTCAACTGATCTAATAAATCGTCAATGCGAGGAAGAGGATAACGATTCTTTATTGTTATTTTATTTAATGCTCAGAAATCAATGCACATTCTCCACGAACCATCTTTCTTACGTACCAACACAATAGGCGATCCGCATGGTGAAGTGCTTGGTCGAATAAACCCTTGATCGAGCAATTCCTATATCTGCTTCTTTATTTCTGCATTCTCTAGAGCTAATAACCTGTACATTCCAATGTTAGGAAGAGGAACATCTAGCTACAAATAAATCTCATGTTCTATCTGTCGCTTGGGAGGAAGCCCTTTAGGCTCTTGAAACAGAATATCATAATCAGAAACAACTTTAACTAAATCTGCTTTCTGTTTAGGGTTACAGCCTTGAAAAGTCAGATTTATCAAGATCCTTTGCTTTTACAATCATAAGTAAAAAAATTTTACTAAATTTATAATTCTTTTCATCTGTCCTGAATTTATGAGAGAGTAGTTATCTTTGAGTTTATGAGCTCTTAATACATACTCAATTCCATCTTTAGTGAGTTGATACTTATTCGCCCTTCGATAGAAGACAGCATCTCTATCATACAAGTATGGAATCCCTGGTACAATTCCACATATATCCAATGGGACTATATCTAATTCAACCTCATCTACAAACTCCGATCCAATTGCAAAACAAAGTTTGCATTGTTTCGTAACCTGTAGTTTAGTTTTATCACAGACCCAACCCAATGGGTATGGCTTTTTATGAAGTTTTGTTTCAATACCCAATTTCTTTACAATTGATTCAACAATCAAATTAACTTGAGAGCCACTATCAAACAAAGTATCAATTTTAGTATGCTTGGAAACAACTCTAATATGAAATAGCTCATTTATTTTCCTGTCATCATTTTCATTATCAACAGAATGTGAAGAAGTACTTGTAGATGCTTGAGAATCTTTACTTTTTATACCTGTAGCTGTAATTGTTGTTTCGTCTCCTGAATCTGATCCCAAGTCCTTTTGCATAGTAGCAACATTCTTTCGCTCTTTATTTCCGAACTTTTTAGGCCTCAATTCTGGATGCAGTGCCCAGCAGTGTGCCTCATCATGTCCTTCTTTCTTACAGTGAATGCATGTAGGTTTTTCTTTCTTTACAGTGTTCGCTTTCTTTTCCTTCCATTTTTGTTTCTTCTTTCCTTTATTCTTGATTTCAATAGATTTAGATGACTTTCCCACATCATGGGATACATTTTTACCCCTAGCTTCTAGATGAGTTGCTTGAACTGATACATCATCTAAGCTAGTTAGATTAAACATCAGTATGGTATGCCTCAAATAACTATGTAAGCCACCTATGTATTTCAATAATGTTTTTGGTGAGTCCAATGATATGCCTAGTGTCAAAGCTCTTTTACGAAATTCCTGAGTATAACTTTGCACACTTTGACCCTTTAACTGACGCAATGTTTGCCAACTCATCATAGCTTTTTGCATATAAGCCAAAGGATAAAATTGTTTTTTAATAGCAGAAACAAATTCATTCCATGTCGAAATGATTTTACCATGTTTTTGGAGATCTGCTTGTGTCTTGCCTTCCCACCAAACAAGTGCGGTTCCTCCAAGACGAAGGCTAGCAAGCTGGATCTTATTTCTTTCTGAAACAACTTTTTGTACCCTGTAATAAACTTCAATTTGTCTTATCCAATTATCAAGCTTTTCAGCGTTAAGCTCACCATCATAAATTGGCAAATCAAATTTTACATCTAATTTGATCAAAGAGGATTTCTTCTTCTTCTTTTTAGAAGAACTAGATTTATGAGAAGAAGACGATGATGACGATGATGGTGATGATGGAGGAGATAGTGGAGGTAATGGAGGAGGCTTTTCCCCCATTTCTTTGTCTGGTTTAGGTGATGAAATGCCTTCACCTTTGCCCTTTTTAAACTCATTATACATCTCTTCTACCATCGCACGTATTGTCATGAAGTTGTCCAAGAATTGAGCTTCTGATCCGAATATGTGTTCTTTCGTCATCTTCTTTTGTGAAAATACCCTTCCAATTTCTGGATTTGCTTCAACAAGTTCTCCTTCTCCTCGTTTGAACTTTGACCTAGTAAGCATTCAAATCTTCACATGACATTGTTAAACCTTTAAAAATTAACCTTCAGCTCTGATACCACTTGATCTGATTTATTAAAAAGGTATTATTGACGTCTATGTGAGCAGCTTATGTTATTTAGTGCAATAGGTCAATAAGATTGCGAATAACATAAACAACATAAGCAAATGAAAACACATTCAAACACATCAACATAGCAAAAATTTAATAACAGAGTTCACCAGACTTCCTGGCTATGTCTCCGAGTCCTTAGCTTCCAGTGTTGATCGCTTTATTGTCTTCAAAATGCTTTTACAGGTATGAGCTCAAATGAGGAAATGGACCTCACCATTGCGACGGGCTCGAAATTTCGAGTAAAACGAGTATAAACTTGCCTATATTCCGCCATTGTGACCTCTAGACCCCCTGGAGAAATCCAAAACCACCTCTGCCTTTTTGAAAACCGCCTTCCCTGCACAAAATTGCCTCGGACTGCGCGCTGGTGGTTTTATATGGTTCAGCTTTGCACTAAATAAAAATAACGTTTCGGTGGCTTGGTTTACCAAGCTCCATCGTTTGGCGTATTGGCTATCGCATATGTTGTGAAGGCATTCGTATATATGGTTTTTGGAGGGTCGGTGGTTCGAAACCTCCGCCCGACCCTTCCGTCATATATCCCGTCTGTTATCAAAACAGATATGGAAATATATATATAGCAACATTTATATGTGGCGGTTCTATTAACCAATTGATAAGGTTCCGGCGATCGTGGGGTTGACCCCGACCGTCCGGACCTTTTCCGACGAAAGAATCTCGATTCAACATAAACAATAATATTTACATTTAATACCAAGTGACATGGTGGCTCTCTGGTGAGCGGATTCCAACTAAATCGTTGGCATTTCAGGAGGTCAAGGGTTCGATCCTCCCTGATCCCCAAAATTTTGGAAATGAGGCCATATTGGGCAAAATCCAGGCTGCCACGTGTCAACCCCGAATTAGCCCATTCCAACCAATCAAACTCTGACACGTCACTGATCTGCTGACATCACCTTGGACATGTGTGTATTCCCGAGACGACACGTGCCCTGTTGACATCATCCTGACTATTGATTGTTGACTTTGACTTTGACTTTGACTTTTTGTCATTTTGCCCTAATTTGTCATAAACTTTGGCTGGCCACAACTTCATACGAACTCGATTTTACGCGTCGTTCGCACCGTTGGAATCCTGTCGACGAGCACTTCAACTTGATTCTATTTTCATCTGCATTTGAAGACTTTGATTTGGAGGCCAAACTGAATCCATTTTGGATCATAAGTTCTATGAGTTTAAGCCACTGGTGGAGAAAGAGTTGGGGAAGCAAGTGAAGACTCTTAGGAGCGATAATGGTGGAGAATACATTTCTAATGAATTCAAGAACTTCTGCAGCAAAGAAGGAATTCGAAGAGAACTCATAGTGCCTCATAACCCACAACAGAATGGGGTCACGAAGAGGAAGAACAGAACTATTGTGGGTGCAGCACGAGCGATGTTGCATGATCAAGGCCTACCGATGCATCTATGGGCGGAAGCATGCAATACGGAGGTACATGTGCAAAACTGTTGTTCTCATAGAGTACTTAGCATGAGTACACCTGAAGAGGCTTTCACTGGTAAGAAACCTGATGTTTTACACTTTAAGATTTTTGGCTCATCTGTTTATGTGCAGGTGACCAAGGACACCTGGAAGAAGCTAGAACCAACAGCTGAGGTTGGGATTTTTGTGGGGTACACCGAAACACCCCATAATTATCGTGTGTATTTGTCAAACAGCAGAATGACTGTTGTGTGACGGGATATCAAATTTGATGAGGAGAAATCCATGCAGTTGTCTCTTGAGAGGGAGTTGGACTTGCATGCAGAGGAGGAACTATTGGTTCCCAAGGATGAGTCTCAAGATGTGGATCAGCCACATGAGGAGGTTCATGGAGTGGAGGAAAACACTCATGCAAAGCCATCCATCAGAAATGGCAGAAGGCGCACCACGGAAGCTAATAGGCTAAGACTTGATATTGCATAGAATGTAGGAGCCCCTACTTTATAGCGCAGACAAAAACAGTCTCCTGACCGATTTACTAGATACATGCCTCTTATGAGCAAATGTATTGTGACTGAACCATCTTCCTTTCAGGAAGCAGTGCAGCAGCCTATTTGGGTTGATGCAATGGTGGAGGAGTATGACTCCATTGTCAAGAACAGTGCATGGGAGATAGTCCCAAGACCGGTCGACAAATCAATGGTTGGATCGAGATGGATCTACAAGGTAAAGCAAGCCGCTGATGGGAGTGTGGAGTAATACAAGGCCAGATTTGTGGCCCAGGGATTCTCACAGATCGAGAGGATAGATTATGATGAGACTTTTGCGCCTGTCGCAAGGTACTCTTCAATAAAATCCATCCTTGCACTCTCAGCACATATGGGCTGGCGCATTCATCAGATGGATGTGAAAACTATGTTTCTCAATGGCATCATTGAGGAAGAGGTGTACATAGAGCAGCCTGAAGGTTTCGAAATCTTCAACAGTGAGTCACATGTGTGCAGACTCAAAAGAGCGTTGCATGGGCTAAAGCAAGCACCCCGTGCTTGGTACACTCGGATAGACAGCTATTTCACTAGACTGAGCTTCACCAAAAGTGAAGCAAATGCAAACCTGTACCAGATTGTGGTTGAGGGTAAGCTATTGATCATTGTTCTTTATGTTGATGATCTAATTTTGACTGGTGATGAGCAGTTGATACACTCATGCAAGGAGGATCTTGCAAGGGAGTTCGAAATGAAGGACATGGGACTCCTTCATTATTTCCTTGGATTGGAAATATGGCAGCAGGATAGTGAACCTTTTGTGTCTCAAGGAAAGTATACAAAGGAGATACTGGGTAAAGTTTAACATGGAGAGCTGCAAACCCATGGATACTCCTCTTCCAGTAAATTGGAGGAAAGCGTATGCTACTTCTGGAGAGGTAGTGGATGCTACTAAGCTATCGACAATTAGTGGGTTTGCTAATGTATTTGGTGAACACGAGACCTACGCAGTTAACTAGCTAAGTCAAGCTATGGTTAAGCCTACCAAGCTCTTTTGGAAGGCAGGGAAGCATGTCCTGAGATCCCTGAGGGGCACATGAGAGTATGGTCTATGGTACAGACGGATGGATGGAGTGAAGTTGCATGGCTTCACGGATGCAGATTGGGCTGGAAATCCATCGGACAGATAGAGCACATCAGGGGGGATCTTTAGCATTGGATCGACAGTAGTTTCCCGGTACAGCAGGAAACAATGATCCATGGCACTCAGTTCAGTTGAGGCGGAATACATGGCAGCAAGTCAAGCTGCATGTGAGGCTATCTAGATGAGAAATATCTTGGTTGGTTTGTTTGGTTCTCATATGGATCCGACAGTGATTCATTGTGATAATCGGAGTTGCAATAAACTCTCGATTAATCCTATGTTTCATGATAGGTCCAAGCATATAGATATCAGATACCATCATCTCAGAGATTGTGTGCAGAGAAGGATCATGTTGCTTTAGTACATTTCCACGGAAGATCAGAATGCAGATATTCTGACGAAGGCGCTCACTAGGAGCAAATTCGAATACCATAGACACATGATCGAGGTGAAGGATAATCCCTTTCTTGTTGAGAGGGAGTGTTGAGATTCAACAAGAAGATTCAACACCCACGCCTAGTGCATTAAGAACCTGGTTGCATTCAGCACCCAAACTAGGGTGGGGCCCAGTGCTATTTTTGGATGCATGTCTATTTTTATTATCCCTTAATTAAGATGGACATTAAACTGTAATCTATTCTCAATGTGGACTTGAATGAGTTAACCGAAAGTGATAAATTCAGTTAGCTAGTGGATTTCGAGTTAGAGGTTGTTGGTGAGGCATGCAGAGTAATTCTAGTTGTAACAGAGTTCAAAGTGCAGTGGTGCATGAGTTGGTGCAAGTTGTAAATCAGTTTAACTCAATTAAGTGAGTTAAACTCAGCTGTGCTAGTTGTAACTGAAGATACACTAGTGAGAGATCAAGTGAATTAAATACTAATTAATTCACAATCAGTGATCTCACATGCAACTAAGGATTTACTATTATTAGTTGTATGCATGTCAGATCCAGTGGAGACCCAGTTGAGTTCTAGGTGAAAGGGAAGTTGACTATCAGTTGTAGGATTATCTGCTTGCACACATGCAGGCAAACACCCATTGGAGTGCCCATGATACTTGCACAGTCAAGGCAGGCAAGAATTCCTATCTTTTAAGGATCTTTACCATCAGGGATTGTGCAAGCAAGGCAGGCTGTCTGGAGGCTGAGAATTGGCTATGTGTTGGTCAGTTTTGCATATGACAGTCTGAGACAATTAGCTGAGCACTGGAGGGCTCTTGTGAGAAGAGTTTTGTATGTAATTGTTTCATGATCCATGCTTAATATACAATAGAAAATAGTGGGGTTTTTAACTGTAAGCTTTCCTCGGGAAATTATCTGTGTTATGTGTGATTGATCTTTCTTCATGTTCATGTGATTAGCGATTGTGTTTTTAATTCCACAAAAGATTTGTAGAAGCGATTCAGTATTTAACTTTAGTACATTGTTAGATCGGGTGAATCCAAGATATACATGCATGTTGTATAATTTGTACAAGAAACAGATGGGCTTTCAATTTCATACAGCTTAAGTTTGATGGATTCAGCAATCCTTTGGTAAGGGCTTCCCAATAAGTAGCTTATTGTCCCAAACACCAACTTGAATTGGCAAACTCTATAAACCTCTCATGGATATCAAGTGCAGGATTTCAACCCCATATTTGCTGTATCAATTCATGACAAGTCAATGTTTTGGTCCTTGGATGCCCAAAATTGACAATTGTATTAGCATAAAAAAACCGTAGAAACAATTGCCTAGTATTTGAATCTATTTGACAATTGGAAAGCTTTCTTTGTTACTCAAGGCCAGAAAGAAACTACAATGAGATGATTTGCTAATATTCATTGTGATTACTATCTCTCAAAATAGGGCACTTTACTCCATATGACGTTTTGAGAAACTTACAAATGTCTGTGTAACTTTGTGGCAGTTTGTAAACTGAAGTTTTTGTATGGAATGGATAATATGTTTTTTAAAATCTATTCTGCTTGTTGTCAATAGGTTTGTAGTTCAATGGTGAGGTTGCTGGCATTTCAAGCTGTCCAATATGATTCCAATCCCCTAGACGTATATGCCTAGTGTAGCCCTTCCTGGGTTAGTTTGTCTGCAAGTTGTAGGTTAACAATAAGCTGTCAACAAACTACGGAGCTTGTAACTTACAAAGGGGTCTTATTTGTTTACTAATATCATGAACTGCAAAAGTGTATAGACCAATTAGGTCTTCATAGATATCAAATAAATGGGTTTCATTTAACTCAGTCTCCATAAAGAACAGAAAGATTACCTGGTTGACAGCCGGAGGAATGTTGGCATAGCTTAACAAATCTTCAGTCTTCTTGCATGAAAAATTGCTCACACCAATAGACTTAGTAAGACCCAATTCCACACATTGCTCTAATCCCCTCCATATAGAATTGATATCTAATGGCAAAAAGTCTTCCTCTTTAGGCAGTGGATGGGAAGATCCTTTTTTCAAATTTATAGGCCAGTGGATCAGATACAAATCCAAATATTCAAGCTGCAACTGCCTGCAAAGCAAGTCCATCAACTTGGGATCAATCTATGAGACGGCGTTGAAAAGAAGCTTTATTGCATCAAATGAAGTGAGGTGCTTTTTACAGAAGCTCTATTGCATCAAAAGAAGTGATGTGCTTTTTACAAATAGGTTAGGGATGAGGTAGGGGTGATTTGTCAACTCTTCATGTGTACAAGTATCAGTGTGTTTAAATTGTGTTGCGTAAATCATGATTCTTTCAATTTTCCCTAAAATGATTTAATTGGCTTTATTTTTTAGCCCAATTTTTTTTTTTTAAATTGTATTTTTTTTTTTTTTCATTTTTTGTATTTTTTTTTTTTTCATTTTTTTTTTTTTTTCATTTTTTACTGATTTTTAAGATTATTTTTTTCCCCGATTGTCGCCGATTTAATCAGATCGCGATCACAACATTTCATACACTATAACTACAGATCTATTAACCACATAGAAAGATCAAAACATTAAGGACTAATATGTCAACTTAATATATGTGTATCTAAAGACTATTTAGATACAATGACTACAGGGGAGTAGATCCAGTGTTGGATCTGTGTTACTATGTATGTATGTATTAAATATGGACACTGCCACAGATCCAGTTAAACTTGGGTGCTCTTCACATGTATAGAATGTTTATGTAACAAAGAATTGAATTTAAACCAACATAGATTCACTTATCTTAGGCAGTAGATTCTAGAAGTGAGAAAAGAAATCAATTGCAAACCTGGTGTGCCTTAAAAGATTTGGTATGATTTGGTATCGATTAAAAAAATTGGAATTAAGATGAACCTTTGTTTTCACAATCTAGATGGGAGGGCTTTCTCCTTTTTATTTTGATTTATCAGCATTACACATTGTACTCCATGTATATCATATCCCGGTTTAGAGAGATCTGTGTAGCTTTGGTTTTGAACGAGTACCTACTTTAAACTTGCCTTCAATGCAGAAACAGGATCCTCATGATCACCAGCGAAGAGTTTACCGGTAACAAAAACTTCACCCCGCTTTACAACTCTATTCTGAAATGCCCCATTCAGAGCTTCTCCTAAAGCTGACTCCGTGCCGTAAATACTTGCAGTGTCAAAGTGCCGATAACCTACCTGTGAACCCAAATAGGGCATTACTGAAGAAAAATGACAGTCCCCCTCTGCCCTTTGCAGGAATAAATAAATTTTCAATCATTGTGAAGTGTCTAAAAAACACTGAACGAAAACGTACCTTGAGAGCAGTAGCAACAGCTCTGCTTAAATCGTCTTTGTTCTGAGGCAAGAAAGCAGTACCAAAGCCAATCAATGGGATTTGAAATCCTGAATTCAATTGTGCAACTCCACCTAACATCTCCATATTCACAACGACCAAAAGGGAGTTAGAAATTAAAAAATGAGGTTTTCATTACCACTTACAATATCAGGCCGAGCTTCACCAGACAGTTAGTTTCATATCGAATATGACCAATAAAATATGCATAACTCATGGTGCAAGTGCCATCCCACTTTGGTGAATATTCCCATACCGCTCCTCCCCCGGACCACCATTGGTGGCTACATATTTTATTGGCATATTATTGAAGTTCGTTTGGGTAGGCTGATACAATTCAATGAGTTGTGATTTCTTTTTACTCACTGAAGCCTGAACCCAGAACTTGGGGACCAAAATCCTAGTAATTCGGCCTACTCACGTGCACTGGCATGCCATGAAAAATTCATGGGTGCGAATCAATGATCAAATTTGAAGGGCTCGTCTTAATTTCAATTAGAAGGGCATATATTCATGTGACACTTCCATAATGAAAAGCTTTAAAAAAAATTACATTTCATTTGACAAAATTATATTATCTGTACATTTCATTTTCAATCAAATTTATTCCTATAAAATAATTTAAGTTCTGAAAACTTGTATATATATTTTTTGTTTTGAGAAATGTTCAAAGTGAATGGTATGATTTTCTTAGTATAACATTGAACTAAAGAAAAAAGTGTACTAGCTCGTAAACTCACCAACAATTAATGAAATCGTCCATTAGGTGGCAAGCTTAGCAAAACACAATCAAAGCATAATGAAATTCTAATTAGAATTTGATTCAAAGTAAAATAAAGAAATTTAAGATTTGGTTCAAGCTAAAATTATTAGTGAAAGGAAAAGTGGTTTAAAAAAATAAATCTATGAACATAGTGTTACTAAAACTTTCTTTTATTTAAGATTCCATAACAAATATTTTACTTTTCATTTATAAGTATATCACAGATTCTTTAAAGGATCTCATAGTAAAGTTAAGTGTGGAATAACTGAAAAATACCTTAAATGAAAATCTTTCAAGATTTATTTGATAATATTCTTCATCTACAAAATTCAACATCTTCACAAGTATCCTTCCACAAGCCTTTTACACCTACACATAAATATGTGTAGTGCATTTAATTTAAATTGATTCAGATAATAAGAATTGCAATAAAATGTAATTATCTAGTTGTAATTTACACCTAAAAAATTTCTGGCCAAAAAAGACAGAAGTTGAAGCAGTTAGACTGAACTCACAGAAAACACCAAAGTTAACACTGTAATGCAATCACTAACTACACCCCACTATTTTGGTATAATTTAAAAACTAAAAATGATAATAACCCCACTATTAAAAACTGCCCTCTTACCTTTTCTGACAATATTTTGGTATAATTTGAAAACTAAAAATGATAATAACTCCACTATTAAAAACTGCCCTCTTACCTTAATTACTGATTTTTTGAATCTCTTCATACTATAGCAATTGCACAATCTACCTTGCGATTTGGTCCACGTTATCACAATTGCGCCATCTGAACTATAGAGTATTCAAATTGAATCATTCTTTTTTTCACAAAATTACGAGCAAGGGAATTCAAAATAGGGCAATTCAGTGACCAGATAGGCAACCCCTCTCTTGACACAGTGAATAAATTCCTACAGGCTTCAACTAAAACAATGCATTCGGGAATCGGCACTTGACCGGCTCAAAATTTCCCATAGATACGAAGTTAGTGTCTAGAGACAACATAAATGCCAGTGAGCAATGAATGAACAATAGTCAGAATGAGACTTCTCAGCCTCTGAAACCGTGAAGGGTTCGGCCCTGCCATTTTAGGGAGTAAACAACATCCATGGCTGTCACAGTCTTCCCCCTGGCATGCTCTGTGCATGTCATAACATCTCTAATCACATTCTCCAAGAAGATCTTCAAAACGCCTCTGGTCTCTTCACAGATGAGACCGCTGATACGCTTGACGCCTTCTCTCTTGGCGAGATGCCTGATGGCAGCCTTGGTGATGCCCTGAATGTTATCCCTGAGAACTTTCCTGTGCCTCTTAGCACCTCTCTTCCCCAAACCCTTTCCATGCCCAGAAATCTTTCTCGCCACTTGCAGCTGCTTTCAATTGCAATGATAGAATGGAAAATAGCGATGAATAGAAGAAATGCGAGAGGAGAATATATATATATCCAGAGACTCTCTCTCACTCACATCTCGCTGCTCTAATCCTAGTGCCCCTCATCAACGGCTCAGAGATCTCGATCCATTGCACCCCGATAGGTTTCTTGAGAACCGTCGATGAGATTTGATCAATGGCAGCAATCAAATCTTGGATGATTGAAGAATTCACCCTCGACTTTGATTAAAGGCGCCAACGCTTGGTAAAGTCTAAAACAGCTTTCGTTGAACTTTAATTTAACTCTTTATGTAGTTGTTTACCGCCAACAGTAAACGCTGAAATCAGATCCAGGAATTTTCAAAAAGCCCCCGCAGCCCTTCGGAGGGCATTTTAAAATATTATTTACATTTTTTTTAAGACGGGCAGATATCAAAATTTAAATTTTTTTTTACGGGCAATTTTCTGTTAGCACTTCTCTGACGTGCTAGAGGCCCTTGGACGGGCTGTGACGTGTTCAATTTTGAACACTGGTGCGAATTACTACTTAAAAAAGAAAAGAAAAGAAAACGAGAGACCCCCAGTTTTTTGAAATTTAGTTGTTGGAACTTTTTGATCATATAATGGGTAAGGGTATGAGTGGGCCTAATGGTTGAGAGCATGTGTTTTCTCTTAAGAAGTCACACCTTTAAAATTAGAGGGTAAGTATGTATGTCTTTGTAGACTTAGGTCCCTTGTCCCATAAACAAGGGATCTCATACACCAATTTGGTGTCTTACTTGGCCAAGCTACTTTGTTATTATATTAGTAAAAGATATATTAGAAATACATCTATATATTTTTTTAGATAAAATATTGCAAAAGGTTTTAACCATATATGTTAGTATTGTCAAAGTGGTTCACTTCATTTTCAATACTAAGTCTCAAAAATAGTCCTAACTTATATAAATATAATTTATAGAAAATACCCTTAGCATAATAGTATTTAATTGGCATTAAAATTTTGACAAGAACCATTTTTTTGTCATTTATAATAATCAAATTTTTATTTACAATGGCTCATTAAGATCAAGTAGTTAAAATCAGGTAGATTTTGTCTAGTTTGCGGAATAGATTTTGTGTCTACTGCCTTAAGAGTTTCTCTGTTGCGGCACTTGAAGATGTTGCAAATGATTTTTTTCAAATTTGAAATTCATCATCGTATTTTAAAGGTAGTATTACTTCCTGCAAGGTTCGATTGACCCTCAAAGTTCCAGTGGGGAGTGAGAAGGATCAATCTGCCAACTTGGTCGTTGTCCTATTTAGGTCTCTTAAAACATGTTTGACTTGAATGCGAGGAATCGAGATGAGTGATCTCAAAATTCATTTATAAAGATGGCAAAGCATGGAGTCCAAAGGAGAGGTTCCCAAAGCAAGATGATGAATGGAGTTATTAGAGTCACATATTATAATTAGAGATCTAATTGGTAAAGATCAAGCCAGGACAATGCTTGGAAAAGAGCATACATTTCATCTTGGTTGTCAGAGACTATGCCTAAGATCCATGAGTATTCCAATTCTATATGTCCTTTGGGGCCAAACCCCAACCCCACCCCTGACAATCTCCTTTAATATTAACATGATTATTTAATAGTGGTACATGTGTTTTGTTGATTTTTTTTTAAATTGTGTATTTATGAATTATGTATTTTTATTGATGATTGTTATTGTTATGAAGGTTTATGTAGTTTTGAATCTTAGTTTAAGTGATTATGAGTTAAATGTAAGATCTCTCCTTTAAATTTGGGTAGGTCGTAGGTTCAACTCTTTTTATCCCCTTGAGGTTAGGCTATGTAATCAAGATTGGTGTTTTACCTTTTTTACCATCCATAGATCATGGGGAAGTACTCAGAGAGTTATGATATTCTCGAAGGCAATCACACCTCGTCTTCATAAGGAGTGACGGTTAGTCATTCCCTTTGTTGTGAGAAATTTTATAATTATTCCAACAAATAGAGGAGTCCTTCTTGAGCCACCATTATATGGGATGAAGAAGAGCATTTGGTGAAACACTCAAAATGCGACAAAGTGCCTAATTTATGTTATGGTGCTTGATAGAATTCCTACCTGATGGTTCCTATGAAGAAGAAAACTATTGATTTTATTAGGTTTTTTCTTTCAAGGTTCCCATTAATTGACAAGGTTCATATGGTTCTCTTTAGATTGAGAATAATCATCTAGCTCTTTGTTGACCTTTAAAGCTTGTTCTATATGATTGATGCCCTAGTTTAGTAGCACCCCTACATACAATGCTTTTGTGCCTCGACTTGTATAGCATATGATGGAAATCTGAACCTCCCTTCTTATAGTCAGCTCCTAGCCAATAAGTTTTTTATGTCTTGCAAGCTCAAAAATACTTGTAAGGAGGCTTTAGCACTCACTAGTCATGTTGAAGTTTCACAATTTCATTGTATCAGATGCTATATTATTGAGAAGGTTGCTTCAATTCTAGAGGAAGAATATTTCTAATTAACTCATTGTCTATATCATTTTAACAAGGTATGGCTCATCTTACAACCTTACATGAATGGATTTCTCAACCCATTAGCTCATAGGTTTTTAAATGTGAATTTCAATTGTGTTTGAGATAGGGAGTGTATCCTTCATTGTAGACCTTGGTTTTTTGGATGTGATAACTTTTGCATGATACCTAGGTACTTTACTTTTCATCTATCTACAAAAAAAAACAACTTTGGCTCCAATGTGAGTAAATTTTCCCAATTCTCATTAAACTCTTAAAATATATATCACACTGTATGTTAGGTTATGCTTTGAAGTATATTTTTCAAATGGTATCTTAAGAGAACCATGGATTGCGGTGGTTTTCTACCAAAAAGTGTTTTTTGACTACTGAGCATGTTTAACCTGTGAGAATTTGGTTTCCTCCTATCATATTCTTGTAAACTAGTTGAAAGGAAAAGGAAAATGTTGTGCAATACCCTTGCACAATTCCATTTGAACATTATTTATCCCTATTGAACCCAAAAGGAAGATAGCCTCCATGGTAAAAACTCCAGGATCTAGGACTAATTTCAATGAACAAGCTCTAACAACATATTAAATAAATAGAGGGGAGATGAATTACTTTCCATTTTTATATTAATATTAGCATAGTCCCATTGGGGCAGCTCAATTGGTGATCGAAGTAATGTGAAATCTGTGAAAATTGAGAGATTTGAGGTTCAAATCCCCCCAGTTGTGACCCAATTTATGGAGAGGAGGACAGGTCATAGACCCCCAAAGATTTAATAGTAGTTACGTGTTAGGTAGGTTGTTGGGTTCCTCTCGGATACCAAAAAAAAAAAAATACTAGCATAAATTAATCTTAATGGGAAGGATAAAAAAGTATAAAGTTTAATACGAAGAATCAAGCATAAAGAGGGGTTAGCTATATATATTAAATGTGTTTACATAATATCAAGTATCATATATTTCTTTAATATAAAACAAGAGTTTTTATTTACAAGAATAAATAACCAAGTTTTGTGGATTTAATTATTTTTCCAAATTCTAGATAGGAATCATGCATCTTTGTCGAGAGGATTGACATTTATTTGCTCCCTTTGGCCTGATAAATTCCATAATTATTGCAATAAATGGATGAGTTCTTGCTAAGCCACCATTATATGTAGATGAAGAAGAGCTTTCAATGAAACCTCCAACGTGAGTGCTTGATTCACATAAAGTTGCGGTACTCAATAGACTTCTTAACTTAGGGCTCCCATAGAAAATAAAACCATTGATTTTGTATTTTTTTCTTTCAAGGTTCCCATCAATTGATGGAGTTCAAAGGACCACCTTTGGATTGAGAATAATCCTCTAACTCTCTATTGATATCCAAAGCTTGTTCTATGTGAATTATGCTCTAGTTGAGTGGAAACCCTACCTACAATTCCTTTACACCTCCACTTGTATAGCATATGATGCCAACCTTGACCTCTCCTCATGCAATGGCCTCCACCTCCATAGGAAATTCATGTCCTACAAGCTCAAAAAAAACTTGTAAGGAAGATTTTGCACTAGCTAGGAATGTTGAAGCTTCACATTTTCAATATGTTGGATGCTTTATCATTGAGAATGTTGCTTTGATTCTTGTCATATCCCTTCTCTAAAAGGTTACGAAGCAAGAAGAATTATACTTAACCCATAGTATACTCTATTATTTTAACAAGTTATGTCTAATCCAACTATGTTGGTGTGTTTAGTACACGGGTGTACGAAATGCACCAGTGCTTGGTAGGAGTGATTGCTAGCCTACAAGCGATGTCACAGGGAAAAAATGGGATGTTAGATGGTTAGTGAAGCAATGATAACATGTAGAAAAACTAGTTATAAAACATAGCATACTACAAAAAGAGGAGGAAACAAGAAACAAAAATTACACATATAACACAAGCTCAATATCAAGTAAACGAACTAATAATACCAACAGAGAAAGAAACCCCTTTTATTAGGCGCTGGTGGTAAAAAGAGGTAGAATGATAAAACACTCGCAGTGAGTCCTTAGAGCTATATATCTCTAATACTCAAAACAAGGATGGCTCTTCCCCTAAGTTGTTTGCAGGCCTCTCTCTTCTCCTCGAATGAGTGATCAGATAACAGACAATTGATGCACTTCTCCTTTGGGATTGAGATATTGGATGGCCAAAAAATGAATCCCTTCACTCCTTTGTTGCTTGGACAACACATTGTTGGTTTGGTCATGGGAAATTTGGCTAGCATAACAATGTGTTATAAATTGTTCTTCTCATGGTGGTATTTTATAGGAAAAAATCAAATCTTCTTCCCTCTCTTGGTACAATTGTAGATAGTGACCCAAGAGTGGTGGTTGATTCCATTGTGTGCTCACTTGAGGTCTCAAGGTGGCTTTAGGCGGTTTTTCTTGGGCGGCCTCAAGTGGAGAATCTTCTTCCTGAAGTGTGCAAAGTGGTCTCGGATAGTGACCTTCTTCCATACCTAGGACCGCGCGGATTATTGAGGGAAAGCCGCGGAGACTTGCGTTGTTATCGAAGAAAAGGGTGTGTGGAGCACATTGTGTGAGTGTCTTATGTGTGAAATTTAATAAATTTTCCTTTTGACCTTAGAGAAAGTTAAATTTTCCAGATTCTGTAATGTTTTTCCAACCTGTAAATCCTTCTGCTTGACATTTCATGATCTCCTTTGCTTGTCCGATTTTCCAGTGATAACAGTTGCCCCCTAATGTGTGAGGTCTAGGAAGAACTGTATAGTCGAAATGCATTATAATTTCTGTTACGTATAACCCATGTTGAGAGAGAGAGGGAGAGAGTAAATTGTGTGTAACCTAAGGTTGGAGACTCCTTGCTGTGAGTAAAAGAGGTACCATGTTCTGTCAGAAACCTGCAAGAAATAGCATAAATACAGTAAATAAAATATTTCTACGAGGTGGGCATGTCCCATTCTCGTGATTCTTTTACTATTTAAATCTTATTTGACAAATAGAGGCTCTATCTGTGTCACTTATATGGTAGTGATTTGCTGATTTGATTGATGACGACGATTGCTGACACCCTCAGGAGCGTTTTTTCTTTGACAATAGGTTGAATGTAGTACCCACATGCATAATCTTGGTATGGCATATCTTATGATAAATTCTCATTGTATGCATGGGTGTATGACTGGGACCTTCCCGTGTAAGCATTGTTGAAATAGATGCTTATAATGGCACGGGTCTTCGACTAATTCTGAGAAAGTGCAATGGTTGTGAAGTACGACACCATCTTGACATGAAAGCTTGTGTTGTATTCGATTTCAAGAGGATTGATGACATCAATGGGCAATGATTATTCCCACAATACCATCCGAGGATGCCCCTATTGAGGTGAGGAGCCATCGAAGGTACTGCTTCCTTTTTGGAAAATGGTTGTTGAAGTCGACAAGAAGGAAGCCTCAACCGATTGAGAGAAATACTGATGCAAGGGACCAAAGTATCTGATATAGCAGGTGGGGGATGATAGGTTAACATAGGCATGATAGCGAGAAATGGCTGAAAACTGATGATGGTAGTTCAGTGGCCCAAGGTCGAAGCTTTGAAAAAGAAATTTGGCAGCAGTCATAATGATTCTTGATGAGGAAAGCCTGGAGTCGGTAGGACGTCCAAGGTGGGTATATGTTTGTTATGAATGTCGTGGTGGCTTTGTGTGAGAGGTGTGAAGCTCCGACCAAGGTTGATTAGGGACTACTACCAAGGGAGAAAAATTGGATGGATGGGTGGGGGATGTTCTCTTAAAAAATATTTGTACACTTTCCAAAAGAATATAAAATGGGTTTGGATTGTACAAGCACAAAGACGGGTGCCCTGAAAACATGAAAATGATCGCTCACTAATGATGTGAGGAAGGTGTTTTTTTTTATGGTGGGGGGCCCATTAGTTAGTCTAGGTGCAGGGGTGGTGAAGCGGATGGAAAATATTGTAGAGGGGCTATGCTAATGGAGGTATGGTAGGCCAAATGCGAGACGCGGTGGTGCGTGTTCAATCTGCTTGTGAAAATGGTAGTCTGGGAAAGGGGTTTTATCGAGATATGGTAAACCTTAACTTGATTTATGATGGATGGATGAACATGAAGTGCTTCCCAGAACGAGGTGTTATGGCCATGGCATCATATTTTTTGATACATGGTCTACTTGAGTGATGGACGCAATGGAGAGAGTGGCTCTACTGACTGACGAGAAATTTTATCATGTGCGAGATGGGGAAATGATAAACATGGTCGGGTGTTTGGAACCTATGGCTAATTCTTGTGGAGAAATGATGCCAGGATATGCAAAGCTTCTCTCGGACCCTATCATGTTGAGGGCAGAATGATACCTGCTTTAGAACCTTCGGTGACGGGGGCAACAGGTGGTTTGTCGTACTGTGTAATACCTGCAACCAATACCCCAAGTGAAAGCATCTTTTTCATTCAAATATATTGAGAAATGTAATGAATGAAAAAACAATAATAGAGGGCATACCCGTCAGAACTGAAAATTTTATTTTTTCAGAGACATGAATGTGTGAAGCCTCCTTTAGGCATTATGAGGTGTTGATCATTGTGTTTCTTTCGGTTTCGAAATTAGGCTTTTTGAGCTCCCATTATGGTCCCTCAAACAATTTGAAAAGGGCGATATATAGGTCAATATGGCTCATTTCAGTTCATTTGTGTCATTTGAGAATTGTGAGGTCAGAGCTTGTTGTTGAGCCTTTATTTCCGTTGTGGTCAGCCTGTGTACCAGGGATTCACGTCGTTAGTGCCAGGTAGGTCCCTAAACGTCCAACATTTTAATTCTTTCAGTTTTACTGTGTGGGGGTCTGTACAAATTAGGTTGGTATGGACCCCTACTTGTTTTTGTTCTTGACCGCACGGGCGATCAAGTTTCAGGCGCGGAGACTTCCGCGGAAATTTGAGGATTTTCGCAGATATTCCGTGCCTATTGGAATTTTTTCACGCGACTTCTACATCTGTCTGAGATACATACGCGTGGTCAACATGCCTGTCTGAGAAACAGGCACAGTGAAAAGCCACTATAGTTTTTTGAAAAAAAAAAAAATTGATGTCATTGATGTGTGTCTGTTTTGTGACAGGATGTTCTGGAGAGAGTGAGACTAGTCGGATCTTTGTATGGATGTGGCACAGGATGCCAACGCCCGCAAGTTACTGGCTTAGTTGGGTCTCCTCAAGTTTCTTGAGAATGACCTCCTGAGGTCGCAAGATTTTATGATGTCCTACCTAGTTCGTTTTTGGAACAGGAGGCGCAAGGTGATGGTTTTGCGAGGGCATGACGTTCATATCCGTCGAGAGACGGAGATATACTTTGTGACCGGTTTTCTGCCTCAGGGTGAGGCACTTCCTCACCTGCTCCCGCCTCGAAGGCTGGCTCTCCTTCGTTGGTCGGAGCATCACTGTGGCAGGGCGCCCCTTTCAAAGGGGTGCATTCTCATATCATTAGTGGTCGATCTAGCCGAGCGATGTGCATTGTCTATGATCGTGCGATTGACTAGGTCCTCATCGCCGCACACAGCGTCGGGACCTCAAATCGGTGTTCTGCGTCATCTTCAGGCCAGGAATTTCTTTGACTGTGCACGTCATATTTATGACGGTATGGTGTCACAGTTGGGGAAGGTCCGAGGAGTATCTTCCAAACTATTCACATATGCTAGCATCTTGTGTAGCATTATGATTGAGAGGGTGGTATTGATGCGACCCGTTGTGGCACTTCCTATGGGATTTCACTGAGACCCTCGGATGATGCGATGGGCACCGGTGATGCATCGAGGTGGGGGAGGAGAGGTGGGTCGTTATTGGAATGCGACCATAAAGGTCGGGTTCGAGGCGAACCCTCAGATGTTCCTCGACTTTCCATACTCTAGGATGGACTTTTGGAGAGATCTGGATATGGGTCTTCCTGTCGGTTATGTATGGGGACATGCAAGTATGATTTTTATGTTTTTCTGCATTTGTTGAGTATTTATGATGTGTATATTTATACGTGTATTGTGGTGACACTGACACTATCTTTGTTTCTCTTGCAGGTGTGGGAGTAGTTGGATGGCCTACTGCTCGATTAGTGGGACACCAACCCATTCAGAGAGTTCCGGGTGGAGGAGCTTAGCCCCAAGTTGGGGGACAGGGTGGAGATCTAGGGTGGTGATGGTGTTGGCCCTTTTGGGGAGGGTAGAAACTCAGTTGGTGTCGAGTGTGTTGCGGCTATTTCTAGTGCTGAGGTGGCAGAGGCATGGGTGGCAAAGATGGAGGAGAAGTTAGCTGCATCTGAGGCCAGATCTACTGACCTAGCAAATGCTTGGGGTCGAGTGGAGAGGTTGACCCAGGATATGCCAACTCGAGGTTTTTTCGATGATCTGGATTATGCCTGGCTGGAAACATTGATGACCTGAGAGAGGGGCTATCATCCGACTATGCGTTGTGTGGCACTTTCTGTTTTGACTACTGCCCCAGTGTTGGCACCGGGCGCAGTTGTGGGTCCAGATGGCCCACCTGGTGGGGCTCAGCTCTAGAGACACTTTGTATTCAGGGAAAGCACCCATTATGAGGATGATTCCCTTATTTTTTATGACATGTGTATATATATTTTTTGCCTGACCTGCGGATTAGAGACATGACTTGTTATTTGTACTCACACATATTTTTTGGTATATATGCAAGATGTATTTTTTGCGGCTCCTGATGATGTGTCTATGGTTATATGATTTGATGGATGTTGTGTGTTACTGATGGAGATATATATTTTTTATGTTTTTGGTTTTATGTATGATGGTTTATACGAGATGTATTCTAGTCTAGGATGTGGTTAGCTGTGCGATATGCTATCTGGTTTTGATTTCTTGGTACATGTGTGAATGTAATATGATCAAATTGACGGCTTAATATTTTTGCATGCAAATATTTTCTAAACAATTGTGAATCTCGTACTTCAAATTATTGGTTTAACTATGAAACCACTAACTGGGAATCAAGGTAGATATGCAGGTGGTGGATGCCTTGGTTGAAAGCATCATTAATGAGCCCAATGACGGCATCATATTTTGCCTGATTATTGGTAGTTGATCTGATGCATACTTCGTTGGTGAAGAATGGTGATCGGTCAGGATAGTACATGACCTAGGCAGCTGCTGCTAGATTTTGAGACCATCGCGATGCTCCAGCGCATCCAAAGTAATGGTTGGGGGGACGATCCATCTGTGACACCAGAGCGCTTTTTAGAACAAGTATGTGATGTTTGTGATCAAAAAACAAAGTTTTCTATGTGCATGATATCTCTAGGGTTGAAGCCTCCTAACCCTTATGGGTAAAATTTCTTGAGGTAGGGCCCATTAACTGGGTTGGTTAGGCATGTTCCGTCGGGCTCTGATAAGATGTATGGCCCCTTGAGGAGGCAATGTTTTATGACATAGGGACCTTTCCATAGGGTTTCAAACTTCTCGGGCCCTACGACTTCTTTCTCAACATGATAGCGGAGGATTAACTCCCCCTCGGTAAATGATCGAGGGGTGATGTTGCGATCAAACGATGCTTTCACCCACTTTTTATGGGCCTCGTTGTGTTGGAGAAACTATCGTCGATTTTCGTCGAATAGTTCTAGTTGCACCAAGCGTTGCTCTAGAGGCTGGGTGTCATCAAGGATTTCGATGGCGACGTGTAAGTTTGGGATTTCACGTTCTATGGGAATCACGACTTCGACCCTGTACACCAAGTGGAAGGGTGTGAACCTTGTTGATGTTTTTACTGCCGTGTGGTATGCCCACAGGGTAGAGAATATCATGTGGTGCCAATTTGTTTTGTCTTTACTCACTATATGTTGTAACATCGTTTTAAGCACTTTGTTCACAACTTCAACCTGTCCGTTGGATTGGGGGTAGTATGGTGAAATGAATTCAAGTGTGAATCCGAGGTGATGAGATAGCTCCTGGAAAATATCATTTTATAAGTGTTTTCTATGGTCAGATACTGACTCTTTTGGTACACCAAACCAAGCGATGACGTGGTTGAATAGAAATCGTGCAGCGATTTCTACCGTGTTGTCGTATGTGGGCATGGCCTCTTCCCATTTGGTGAAATAGTTGACGGCTACAATAATGTATTTTTGGTTGCCTGACGATGTGGGGTTGCAAGTCATGAAGTTGATCCCCCATTTGCAGAAGGGACCAGCTACTATGACCAGGTGCAGGGAAGTGGTGGCGCTCTTGCCTTGTGAGCGAAGCGTTGACATCGCTCGCACCTTTTGACTGTTGAGATGTAGTCGCAGAATAAGGTGGGCCAAAAATATCCTGCACACAGAACTTTTTGGGCAGTAGCCAGTTCGAAGAGGTGGCCACCGCAAGCTCTATTGTGACATTCATTAAGGGCTTGCTCAGCTTGGTCATGAGAGAGCCATCGACGTAAAATGGTGTCAATGCCCCGCCAATAAAGGACATCTCCCATGAGGAGGTATCAAGGGGCTTGGTGGTGTATGCGCCTGCGGTCATCACGAGTGAGCTTTGGTTTGAACTTTTGGGTTCGTAGGAATAAGAGAATATCTTTGTACCAAGGATCGTCGATCGTCACTAGGAAGATATGTTCGTCCCATAGTAAATCGTTGACTAGTGATCCTTTGGTCTGACTTGGGAGGTCAGCGACGAACTCAGCTAAAATTAAAGCCTTCTTTCTTTTGGGGAAGCTAAATTGTAAGTCGAACTCTTGCAGTATAACTATCCAGCGACCGTATTTATGGTTCATAAAATGGAGGGTGAGCAGATATCTCATGGGGTTGATATCTGTGATGACTGTTGTAGTCCTTAAGATAATGTAGTGGCGAAGTTTTTGAACTGTGTGTATTAATGTTAGGGCAGTCTTCTCTTCGGGCTCATACCTTAACATGGGGCATGATAATTTTTTACTAACGTAATAAATTACGTGTTCTTTACCATCGGGGCCCTCCTGGATTAATACCCCGGCCAAAGCGGTCTCTGACGCTGATAGATACAAGGTGTAATATTTTTCGTAGTTCGGTGGACTGAGCAATGGTGTTGAAGATAATGTGTCATTCAACGCCTCAAATGATTATTGGTCTTAATCGTCCCATTTTAATGGGATGTCCTAACGGAGGAGGCGTAGGAATCCCTGAGTGCAAGTGGCATATTCTGGGACAAAGCGTCTCAGAAAATTGGCCTTTCCCTGCAAGATTTGGAGTTGCTTGAGAGTTCGAGGTGGTGGTACCTCTTTGATAGCTTGGACCTTGACAGGGTCCAGTCTAATCCCTTGTTGGGACACAATAAAACCTATAATTCATCCTGCAGTGATGCAGAAGACACGCTTGAGGGAATTCAAGCATAGGTTGTATTGATGGCATCGTTGGAATACCAGCCTCAGATCCTCGAGATGATCGGATCAATTCTTGTACTGAACACTAGGTCATCCAAGTAGGTGAGGATAAGGTGGGCCAATTCATGAAAGATATAAATCATGGCCTGCTAGAAAGTGGCTCCAACATTTTTAAGACTGAATGGCACAACCTGATATGAGAACATGCCCCATGGGGTGGTGAACACAGTCTTGTACCGGTCAGTGTTCTGTATTTGTATTTGATTATACCTAGAGAAACCATCCATGAAGGATAGGGCCTCATGTCCCGCGCAAGCATTGATAACTGGTCGATGAATGGGGTAGGGTAATTGTCCTTTGGAAAAGCTTTGTTCAAATCGTGAAAATTGGTACAAACGCGAATGGTGCCCTATTTTTGCATGACGAGAATAGGGTTGGAAACCCATGATGTGTAAGCGATGGGGTAGATAAACCCAGCTTTTTGAAGCTTATCAATTTCTCGTTTAATTACTTCTGCCTTGGATGGGTGTAGTTGACATTGTTTCTGGCGTACTGGTGGTACGTCAATCCAAGTGTCAATGTTGTGCTCTACTATAGTGGGACTAAGCCCTGGCATTTCCAAGTAGTCCCATGCGAATATATCTCGATACTCTTACAACAAATGGGCGTAAGAGGTTACCTCATCTGGGGAACATGTTGCCCACTGCGATATTTCTTCGACTTGCTCAGGATTTTAAGAGATATTCACCTTGATGGTAGGAGAAATTTTTGACATGTTCTTTTCTTCGAACACGTCGAGAGCCGGAATGGGATTTTTGAACCAATCGACTTTCCTAGATGGAAGGAAATATTTTGATTCGATTGCGTAAATCTCTTGGGTGCCTGTATTGTTAGGGCTGAACATTTTTTTAGGAAGAAAAAACGAGCGGTGATGCATTGCATCCCACGAATAATCTAGTTTCGTCATGACCTCAATAATATCCTCATCTGAGTGGAATAAGGATCCTAAGGGCGATTAAGTCTGCGTAAGGCCATGAGGAGGTGGTTCGGTCCTACAGGAGCTGGTTGACAGGCGTGAATAATATTCCATCATCGATGCGGTGGAGCTAGACGTGGTCGAGAGGTTGCAGATAGATTGGGTTTGCACCGTCGTTGGGACAGCTACTCACGTAGCTGCAGCTGTCTTGACACCTATGACTGATGAGCAGACAACACGATTCATGGTTCCTATGCATGACAATATGAATCGTATATGATGTTTTGTGTCATCGGGATTTGGTGGGGGAGGAATTTCCATCATGGCAGCTTGTGTAAGAGAAAGTATAGGTTCCTCATGAGTCGTACCAAGAGTACTCACACTTTCTTAGATTTGGAAATTGTGCTTGGTGCAGAGGCGCCTAAATGTTTCCATTAAGGGGCATGCCTCTGTCTCATGTTTATGGCCGGTGCAAATGGTGCACGGTACCATGGTGCCTATCAAGTAGATGGTGTGAGAACCAACACTGCTCTTCATCCCTGAAGTGGACGCTCGAAAAGGATCAGGCGTAGGGGAAAGATTTTGTTGTTTCCATCTCCAAGTTTTTGGTTTTTGGAGGTCCATCTCCTTTGGGGGTACTAGACTTAACGCTGCTCTTGACGCTCTTAGCCTTGGTAGATGCTCACAATTCATTGTATGGTGAAAATGTGAGCAAATCTTGAAATAGCAGTGTGTGATCTTATCTTGATTAGAGAGATTCTTCTGCGAGATAGGGGAGACCATGCGAAAGTTGTTCATGAGGTGCTTCAGTTCCTTACACTAATTGACCTGGTGGTCGATTCTGTCGCACAGCCCGCATGCCGCCCTAGACTAGACATGGTTCTTGTTAGGTCGGTGTGTATTTTTGACTTTCCCAATGCTTTGGTATTGATATGGGGTAGGCTGCCTAGGGACAGTCTGCCTTACGTTAGGTTCTCTAAGCTCAGGATTGATTATATCCTGGCACTACATTTATAATGAATGTATGATTTCGATTAGTAGGCACACTCGAGGGATGTAAGTACAGTGCTGAGCATGATGATTTCCTTGACATACTAGACAATAATATCTTTCTTGGGTATTCCCTTCACTCAGACTTGGTGAGGTGATTGGATACCATCTGCGTAGCGATTCTAGGTCTGGGCATTTGGCGACCAAATGGTTGTGTGTGTTGTGTAATGCACAGCTTGGTCTTCTCCGTGGAGGGCAGTTGGGGGTGACTATGTGCCTCCCAACCGGCCGCTTTTCCGCTGACAGAAAGAGGATGGATCTGCTTGTCACCTCTTCTTGCGTTGTCGAGCTCTCCATGGATTCTATGTCTGAGCCGTCTTCTAGGGAGAGGCGAATTATGGCCATGCGTAAACTAGTTAACGCTAAACAAAATCAAGGAATGTAATGGCAATGACGTAATGGGTGATCACCAGAACATATCTAACACGAATATTGGGTTTCTCATAGGCCAACATAGTATACACGGTTAACCGGATACCATCTTTGAAACAACTCTAGGGCTACATAGTCGGCGATGAAATGACGGTGTTTGTCACTGAGTGCACAGCATTGGACAGGAAGGGAAGGGACAAACGGGAATCTTTCTGGTGACTACCTTGCCTTTCGAAGGTATAATATGACCCGAGGTTCTTCCCCATTTGTCTGCATGAGGGGATCCTCCTGGTATGATTGTTCTAGGGCATGTAAGGCATCCCTATATCGTGGTATTTCTGGACAATGATGAGTGTAATTCCCATAATTGTTGCAGATAGTGCATGCATGGTTGGTACGCAATGCTTTGCTTTGATATTTTGTGGCTAGTTCCTTTTTACGAGAACTTGTGGCCGCAGAATTTATTTTGGGCTTAGGACAAGTTTCAATTCTATTAAAAATTATGAGAGCAGACATTGCACATAGAAAACAATAGATTGTATTACTGCCCCTCAATCAATAGAGATTACATACGTATATATAATTGAACTCAGACCCAACTAATTCTAATCTCATAGAGAGAGGTTGAGAGAATCTCTCAACATCCTCCAACAAATCAAACCAACCCATAAACTTTAGTATGCATCATAAATGAGGCATTATCTCAAACACCCCCCTTTAATGCCTACATTATAGAAAACTTACAATACTGAGATCAAAATTACAAATTTTGTATTTGTCTTTGTCTGGCTGGTCTTCATCAGCAACTCTACCCACTCTGCAGTCTTCTGGATTCTGCTCTTTCTTTCTTCACATCTTCGAGCTTACCTTTCAACCCATTTAAAGTAAACTTGCTTCTGATCATCAATGCTGAATTTGTAAGATTAAAGATTCTTGACACCCCTGAAGAAGAGTCTCGACACTGAACTATCCTATGGAAATATTTCCATCTGTGAAATAACCCTGAAGAATAAATTTCAACAGTCTATAGGAAAATATTCTAGGTACAGAATATGATCAGCGATCAATCCTACAAAGTGACCTTTCAACACAAGGATCTCATTGTATAACCCGTAACCAATGCTTTTGAAGCCCCAAGTAACAACAAGATCCATCAACATATAACAAATTCACACAATCAAATTAGCCAATTGTTCTCTCGGCACCGAAGAACGTCGAAAACAACTAATTTAAATGATGCTAAATTGTTCAATAATTGGTTCTGCACTACACAAATCTCACAACAAAAAATTCATAATTATACATATTAACAAGCTACACACTCCACCAACACAATTCTTCTCACATGAATAATGCTCCCCCGTTGTTCCCAATCAAATTTGCTGCTTGCTTCAGTGGTGGAGGCAATCTTCTTGTCTTCTTGTACCTGTTGTGGAACCACCCTCCACGCCGCTTTCACCTTCACAAGATGGCCCACCTTCATCTCCACTTTCCAGGAAGAAGCGGAAACCGCGCCAGCAGCGGCACATTTTTTCTAAGAGGGACACACTTTCAATACTAGGACCTTCCGTGATTGCCTCGGCCATCTCTTCGCAAATTCTTGTTAATATCCATTCAGCAATTTCCAGGCTCTCCATGCAGAACAAGGAAAATTTGGACTCATCAATTTGAGAACAACACTCGATGGAGCATGCCAATATTATTGTTGTTGCTACACGCTTCACCCCTTTCGGCCACAACCTAGGCTTTTGATTAAACTGCTGAATATATTACACCATTCTAAACATCTTATCTAAGAGAAACAAGCAGTCCATCTGTTCGGTAGAAATTGTTTCGGATCTCTCCAAAAGATCTGCCACCACAAGAAGACCTGCAACAGCCCAGAGTGCCTCTTCTATACCCTTCAGGAAACTGTGAATGATGATCGTCTACTTATCTTCAGGATGATGAGAAATGACATCTCATTTTCGCTAAATATGCGAGTCACGTCTGACAGAAGCCCAACTCGATTGTTGGTGCAGAATTCCAGTCTCATGCCCTCGAATGACTCCATATATTACACCACGAGAATGGATCAAACTGGTACGCCATGATTCGAAGGGAAAAGCCATGACGCACTCTCTCATTTGTCGAATTCGTAACTAGGCACATATATATAAGTATATACAACGAACTTTACAGTGACAGCGTAGTGTGGGTTGTCTCCAGCTAATCACCAACTTCTTGAGGCCCCAGCGGTGGGCAATGGCATATGAGTAGATGCAGTGGTGGCCAAAGATGGAAGCAGGAATTTCAAGACGATCACTGAAGAAGTGAACGCGGCTCCGAGCATAAGTAATGGGAGAACTAAAAAATAAATAAAATAACAAACACACAAAAACTTTCACCTAGAAAATAAACTATCTACTCTCCTACAGCAGCAGTTTGACAATCATTGCTCTTACATCTTCCTAGCCATCCCGTGAGGGATTTAAGCCAGTAGAGGCTCCAATACCATATTAGAAATTATGATAGCAAAAATTGCACACAGAAAACAATAGATTGTATTACTGCCCCTCAATCAATAGAGATTACATACGTATATATAGTTGAACTCAGACCCAACTAATTCTAATCTTAGAGAGAGAGGTTGAGAGAATCTCTCAACATCCTCCAAAAAATCAAACCAATCCCTAAACTTTAGTATGCATCATAAATGAGGCATTATCTCAAACAAATTCATCCAACTCCGGGCAGATATTGGTAGGGTGGCCTACAATATCGCACAATGCACAAGGTTGCAGTTCCCTTGGCATGATGTGGTTTTCTATCTTTCTCCCTTTTTTATGGGTTTTCCTGGTCGCTTTAACCGACATTGCTATGGGAATCTCTTTAACTGGTGTTACCTCCTAAGGAGGGATGGGGGTTATTCATGTATATGTAATTCAAAGGGCTCCTAGTATGGTTGGTGGGACTAGGTACCAAACAGGGATCGCGAACGACATGTTTGGCAATGTTACCATTACCAAGACCTATTGTGACATGAAGCCAAGTGGAGGGTATAGAAATAGAGTTTGGGAGATGGCGTAGGGTAGAAAATTTGTGCTTGTGGCATTAGTTTTGTTACTACTATTCTCTATATCCTAGCTAGTTTCGGTGTTTGATGATGACATCATGCACATTGGGCCCCTTGTGATATTAGCGAATGATTCTGGTATGACAGGGGGATATCCTAGGAATGATCCAAGGATAGATGATGGTTTGAATTGGTCGGGGCCATATTCCTAGTACCGCATGAGCGAATCCGTAGATGTGTCTACATAGGGTAGCATGACATCGGTGTTCTTCATGGGTCTCTTGTAATGGTATGTTAATTAGTCAACGGTTATGATGTGTTCCTCGTGGGGGAACATCATGATCCGGAAGACAGAGGATGCTATGGCAGACATGGTGTACATATAACTCCGCCCAAGGATTATATTGTAGTCCAGCTGAGCGTCCAAGACCTCAATGTCTATAAGAACTGTCTTGCCTGCCAAGCAGACCGGGACATTTTGATAGAGACTGACGAGAGCAGAAGGGCGTCTGTCGTATGCTCTAAGTGTGATGTCTGATGGATCCAGTTCGGGGATCCCAAATTCTGCCAAATGCTTTTTGACATGATGCATGTGGATGCACCCTCGTCAATGATACATCGGTGGATAGTGATGTTCTGGACTGACCCGATATTTGGAAGGCGACCAATGAAGGAAGCCTGGGGGTGGCTTTATCTAAGTAAAAAGCCATTAGGCGCGAATCGGTAGGGTCGATTATGCCTAATACGGAAATTAAGGCTTTCCTTTTCTTTGGGCAAGATTGAAAGACTTCTAAAGCTGACATGGCAGCGGAATATTGTGCCAAATAGTCCAAGATGCTATAATTATGGGGTTCTTTGGAGTGGTGTCTTACTCGCCTTGTTAGAACCTTAGCCATTTTGGGCAAGGGTTCAATAGGGATTTTTTATATAGTCAATGGTGATGTAGGTGCACTCATGCTAGCCCCTGGAAAACTGGTGTCTGGCAAGGTATCATAGCTTCAATTCCGTGTTTGAAAGAAAATTTCATCACCATTCATATAGATTTTGTGGTTGTTGTTTCTAGAATCATCAGGGGGTGGTTGTTGTTGTTAAGTACTAATAGCCCCTTGGTGGGGGAAGGGCTACTGCATTACAGATGTTTGTTGTGTAGGTCCCCTTTGTCCATGGTTACCCTGAAGCTTCTTTAGCTCTGGGAGTTCGGGACAGTCATGAGTGTAATGGCCATACTCACCACAAATATCACAAGAATGGTTGGTTCGTAGATTAGCCCTCTTGTTCTGCCCTTGGGAGTTATTTGGCTCATGGTTTTGATTCTGGTTGGGGTTTCCCCCAGCTTGGGATTATGGAGGGCGTTGTTGGTTATTTCCCCCCTGTCTAGGATCTCCCTTTTGTTTATTTTTTGGATTTTTCCTTGTTGCATTAGGAGGATGACTATGATTCTCCTAGTCGTATGACTGGCATGGTTTGGCCTGGGAAGGTTGCACGAAGTTCAACGGTGCATTATTTTTCTTCGGTGGGTTTTATTCTAGGGAGGAGGAATATTGGGGTTCCTGTCCCTGTTCTGTATATGGTTGTTGGGGGAGCTCTTTTGTTAGTGTTCCTAGCTACGTACTGGGTCCCTTGCGTGGGAAGGTATGATCTTCCCTACTAATGATGGTACGACGACGCCCTATTGGTCATGTTCTGTAGAGGTGCATGATGACTCTAATGGTAGCCTGGTTGCGGGATGTTCTGGTTAGGATCATATGCGCAACCGGGGTACGGGATACTCCTGCCTAGGTGACTTTGGGTCAGTGGCCCTATCAATCCATCTGCATTATTCGACACGCCTGGAAATTCTTTGTAAGTTTGCAGGCGAGGGACATTAGGCATGATGTTATAAATGTATCCTAACTGAGTGTATATCAGTTCAAGTTGTTGGGATTTTCTAATGGCATCCTCTTCGGAAGTAGGTCCTTGGGTTGCCACGTCCTTTGAAATATATTGTGTGAGAGTTTTCAAGAATAGGTATAGTAACACTTAATCATCGAGTTTGGCTTTACACAAACTTTGACGTCGCCGCCATTCATGGAGATGGTCTTATATATGGATGGCTGATGTTTGCCTAAAATGAGTCAGTAACTCCATTCCTGAATTGTGGTGGATGGGTAACTGAAAATATGTGAGGAATGAAGTATCGAGGGTGTTAAAGGTTCCATGTGAAGCAGAAGGCTACTCCACATACCATTTTGTGGTCGGTCCAGTTAAGGTGCGCTGAAATAGTCTTAATCGAATAGTATCATTAGTAATATTGTTCGATGAATACCATAGGTGGAAAGTTATTACATGGTTTCCAGGGTCTTCCGCTTGCTTCCTTTCGAATTTTGGAATTTCTGAAGGGACCTTTGTGGGCATGGGGGGGAGGGGAATGGGATTGTGTGCAATGGGATCATTTGTTAACTTTGATACATCAGGTAGGTTTAAATATGCTAAGAAAGGTAACTGAGTGTTGAGTGCCATTGTAGACTATGAAAACATAGGAATTTAGTTGTGTATGGGGTTTTTCTAGGGGATAGTACCTTGTGACATACCTGGCTGTGTGTTCTGTTGGATCCCCAAATGGGTAGGGATCCTCTGCCCCCTGGGGGTTGTGGGAGGAGTGGTGTGTGGTGACTCTGAGGGGGTTTCCACAGGTGTGGTGTTGAGTGACCCTTGGGGGTTCCCAACTAAATATGCCCTGATAAAGGCTGAACCAATAAGGGTGGCCGTGTGTCATCTTTGATGCTTAAATGGCGAAAGACCTAACACTCCTCCCTCTAATGGGGGGAGGTCCAAAAAACGTCTAAATCGATGAGGTCCCATTGGTTCCATTATGGTGTCGACTCGGTTTGATTTTGGAAATATTTTTTTGTTTTTTTGAGAGGAGAGAGATTATTATCAAAGCAAAATAAGATCACATACATAAAACAAAGCGAAAAATAAAACGTAAATTTTCCCTTTAGATTAATCCTATGTGATCAGTGAATCAAAAAATGTGGTTTTGGTTTTTTTTCATATGATACTCAAAAATCCTAAAAAACCTAATTGTCCTTACACTCTCAAATGTAACTAGGTCTTATGAAGATATCTTTTGGTGGGTACTAGGGTTAACGTCCTAAAAGAACTGGTGACGCATTCCAGTAGCCGAAGAATCAACCAAGGTAATGGAAAGAGGATCTAGTGTTTCCTACATCATCACCTATAGGGAGGGATGCCCTAGATTTGGCCACTAAAGTATCGTTGTCCCACGCGAGCGTTCGAGTCTTGAGCTTCATGGTATTCAGCTACCAGTATCGAGTACTAGATGGTTCAGGTAGCCCCAAATAGTATCGCACGCACTGGGCCTAAGCTTAACCCCCTCTGAATCGGATCTTTGTGGCGCTCGGGAATTCTTTTCCGTGGGTGGATAGACAGGTTTAAAGCTCCCTAAATAGTCAACTTCTATGTTTCAAAAATGTAAAATTACCATGGCGGCTTATTGGATGCCTACCCCCAATGGTCCTAACCTGAACTATTAATTCTTTTGTGGCCCCTGTGGGGATATTTAATAAGTTCAATTAATAGTTAGTTTTAAGGAGTCCTACTTTTCTTATGGTGTGCCAATGTGTGTGATGAAGTGTACAATCACAATGTTTATGGGATGTGGATATAAGATGGTCCTTTAAACTCCCTCCTAATTAAACTGTGTTTGATTGTTCCTTTCAAAAAGTAAATGATGCGCAGATAATGGGCCGCTTACAATTTTTCATATTTAGACTAAATGTTGCACTATAGGGAGATGAAAAACTATCAAAAGGGAGTGTTCATATGTATGTCCAGGATCACCAATATGTGCAAGGGCAGCAGATATTACTTGCCTTCTTAGATACTTTGATCCTAGTCCCGAATCCTAATGCAAAAATTAAACTAAACTTAATGCAAAAATTTGGAAAAATTGGAAACTAGTTAAACATGCGTGGATATGGGCCACTTAATTCCTGATAATCACCTATGTGTTTGGTGTCTATTATCACTAATAAGTTCATTCAGATAGCATGGGTGGATTTAAAAACCACTTACTTGCCTCCTAATTAAACTATGTGAATTTGTGATAATAAATTAAAAATTAGAACTATGCAATAGCTAAGCTAAAGTTCAGCTAAAAAAATATCCTAACAGTCAAGAAAAACCATAACACAGTGCTGGAAAATTTATTCTAGACTACCACTCACTTTACACTTGCAAAAAATGGAGAAAATCAGTGAAAAAATGGCTCACTGGTTTTTGCACGGGTTATTTCTACACAGACGCCCGAATTTGCACGTCTATCTGAGCTGAACGTGCACGGACCTGCGCGTCTGTCTAAGTTGAATGCACGCGGTTTTCCTGTGCACAGAAATTCCACTTTTCCTGAACAGAATCTCTTCAGAGAGGGTGAATGAGAGAATTTGAGGAAGAGGAGAGTTGGTCCTTCAGTAATCATGAGCAGAAAAGAGGTTCTACAAAACCAAAACCAATTAGCTTAAGAGGGAAAATAAGTGGAGTCGTCAATCCTGTGTTGGAGTGTTTAGTACAGGGGTGTACAAAATGCATCGGTGCTTGGTAGGATTGATTTCTAGCCTACAAGCGATGTCATAGGGTAAAAATGGGTTGTTAGATCATTAGTGAAGCATCATAACATGTAGAAAAACTAGTTATAAAACATAGCATACTACAAAAAGAGGAAGAAACAAGAAACAACAAATACACATATCACACAAGCTCAATATCGAGTAAACGAACTAATAATACCAACGGAGAACGAATCCCCTTTTATTAGCCGCTGGTGGTAAAAAGAGATATAACGCTAAAACACTCGCAGTGAGTCCTTAGAACTATGGATCTATAATACTCAAAGCAAGGAGGGCTCTTCCCTTAAGCTGTTTGCAGACCTCTCTCTTCTCCTCGAATGAATGATCGGATAACGGACAACTAATTTAAAAATAAAAATATAAAAATATAATATTTATTGAAAAATGTGTAAAGACATGAAGATTATGTAAGAATATGCATGGTTTCTTTCAAAATATTATTATTTTCATTTCATATATTTTGAAAGAAACCATGCATATTCTTACATAATCTTCATGTCTTTACACATTTTTCAATAAATATTATATTTTTATATTTTTATTTTTAAATTATATATTCATTTCATTTTATTTAATATTATAATTTCAAATTAATTATAAGTTAATATCTATACATATATATTATACATATGAAATCAAAATAAATAAAAATGTAATCTTATTATAAATAAAATCCATGTGTAATATTATTATAATATTAACAACAATACAAAGATATTAAAATTAAAGAAAAAAGGTATATTAGTTTTGTATGATGAAAAAATATACATTAGTTTTGTATGTTCGAAAAAGGCATATTAGGTTCAACATAGTTTAAAGCAAAAATATTCTAAAATCTCAATGTTTATAAACCTTATATTATACTTATAAATATAAATTAAATCTATTTCAATACTTTTATTTTATTTAATTTTAAATACAACTAAATTAATTTCATTATGATTATATTAATATTATATATTATTATACATAATATTATGAAAAATAATCTAAATGTTATAGAATATATATATATATATATTCATTTTATATATATATATGTTATTAATAAAATCAATTCAATATGTAATTAAAAAAATTAATATTACATTTATTATATTAAATTATTTTATTTTTATACAGTATATTAATTACATGTTATTATATAATTTAAATAATATAAATTTTAATTAATAGTATATTATACAATTAAGAATTTAAGAATTTATATTTATAATTTATTTTAAGTTATTTAAGTGCAAAGCACAAATGCATTAATTGTTCAATGATAATGATATTTTATTGAAAAGCTCATTCTTATTTATAGTCACATCAATACAAATTTTTTATTAATTTTATTTTGGTACATCTTTTCAATTGAATTTAACCATGGTTACATGGATTGTGGTGCAAAAAGTAAAATGCAAATTCATAAATATTATTTTTTTACTTTAACTATTATTTTATTATTTCCTTAGGAGGCCCATTTTAGACCTCAAAATTCCCCTAATGCATTATGGCCCTTGGTTTTTCAAACATGCTAGCTCATGTATGACACCCAAAAACCCTACCTTTGATCCCTGTACGAGCACATCAACTTTATCTACTATGTGGACAAGGCTTCCCAAACTCCCTTTGTAGGTATGGGGATTCGCTTCTCGAGCCATCATTAGAAAATGCTCTTAGGAATGACAAAATCCCTCCTTAAGTTTAATCAATTTGCAAAAGTAAGCTTCTAGCTTGCCAACTTGCAAAAAATTCCTCCCTTATGCACTCAAACCCTATTGTTAGGACGTCCAAATACAAAATGGGTTATGATAAGTTTGGGAATGTTTTTATGCGGTATTTAGGGAAAAACAAAGGGGAGGGGCACCACACATGTTCAAGTAATAATGGTCTTCCTGGGAAATCCTACATCTCTCTTTATTTTCAAGCAAGGGGTTGGAGGTTGGACGGAATGTGCTAGCACCCTCTGCTAGAGGTCCTCTCCTATTTTGGAAAATGCCTCTCAATCCACTGGGGGCCTTTTCCCTCATTAGAAATTCACCCATCGATGATTTCCAACCCAAGTTGAATTCTAACTTATGAAAATGCACCAAATCAAGTGTGTTTCTAACACAAACCTCTACAACAACACTTATAATGAGAACCCACAATGTGTGCTTGGGAGGGAGGATGGGTGGGAAAAGGTGCTTTCTAATACCTATGATAAATTAGGTTCCATTTAAGAAAACTTATTTTGGTTATATAAGCCAACTACAAGAATTTATATAAATATTTGGATTGAAAGCAATAAACACAAAATAAGGAGAAAATTACTTGGCCCTACCATTCTTGACAACCAAGGCATCACTATGTCTCACCCCCTCCAAGATGGTCCAATATAGGTGTTGATTTTCTAGTGCTAATTAGACAAACACAATTTTTTGCAATTGATAATTACTTCCAATTATATATGATATCACTTTACCACACTTCAAAACATTATTAAGTAATTACACTCAAAAAAATCAATTAGTCAAACATTCATTGTTTCGGAAATTCGACTCCCTAGAAACTTCAGCCTCTTCCTCAAATTACCTCCCACGTGTGAGAGAGGGCAAAAAGTGAGTGATGAGTATGTATGAAAATGAGAAGTTCAAGTGTCTTTTTATAGTGATTTTAGTGTTCCCAAGGGGCACGTCTCTTTGATCTTCTTCCCTGTTTGATTTTCAGTTCTCTCAAAGCCTTGGTGGAAAATCAAACAGGGAAGAAGATCAAAATATTGAGGACTGAAAATCATGTTGGGTTTGGAGCATGATTATCTTCTCTATTTAGATTATCGTCGCGTTGGACCCTTGCTCTTAACTACGCGGCAACATCGCCCATCGTTTGATCGCCATCAGGGGAGTCCAGGGGGGTCCAGATAGCGACCTTGAGCCCCCTTGGCGGGCAAAGCCTGGGGTAGCCCACTTGCCAAAATGGATGTAAAATTGCCTTGTAAAATATTGTAATTTCGTAGTCAATCTGGGCCATTCATTAGGCAGATGATCTGACGGTAGAAGTTATGTTTAATTTAGGGTTTTTTTTGCCTTAGAAGGGAACCCCTCTATTGTATGAGGGAATGGTATTGCGGTTCTGTATTGTGTGTATATTATGAGCGATAAATAGAAAGGGGGACTGTGTGAGAGATTAGATGATATTACAATGGATCTGATGTAGGTTGTGTCTCTTCATTTTGCTGGAAAATATAAAGGAAGGACGGGTTGTTTCCGTGGACGTAAACCAAGTTGGGTGGACCACATATATCTGTGTCTCTCTTGTTTTATATCTTATTTATGTGTTTGTGTTTCCACATATTTTATGTGCTCTATTGCTCTGTAATATATAATTTTTCTAACGACCGGCCACAGGACCTGTTTGAGCTTGTTTCCTCATAAGAGGGAGCTTGGGATCTGTTGGAAGGTTCTTTTATGCATTGGCTCACGCTTCGGGGTGTTTTCCTTTTAAGAGGAGCCCTGGCAAGGTGAACTGGTGTGGCTATGAGAGACAGATTTCTCTTTCGAGCAACGCATAGGCAGAGATCCCGTATTTCTGCGATTTTGAGACTGTGGGTGTAATGAAAAACGGTTGTATGGATTTGTTTTGGTGTGCCTTGTGAGACACACTAATATATAGAATTCATTTAACATGTACTCTGTAAAATTTTTATTATGTTTAATGGAAAGTTTCGATTTTCTCCTTGGAAAAAAAATATATAATTTTCTAACAAATCGAACCGAATATGAATCAAATGAATTCAATGAATTTTGCAGAGAGGTTGGCATTAAGAGGGAGCCAATCACTCCATACACTCTTGAGCAAAATGGGGTTTCAATATTTGATAGTTGGATTCTGTGATCCATAATTATGTATAAAAAGGTCTTTTGGTTGTAATCACATATGGAAAGATTACGTTGACGCGTTTCGAAACACGTCAACGTAATCTTTGCATATGTGATTACAACTGAAAGATATTTTTATACAAAATGGGGTTGTTGAAAGAAAGAATCAAAAAATCATGGAAGCCACCCATATTTTTCTCCATGATCAAGGTCTACCGAAGTTATTATGGGGACAATTTTTCAACATTGTCGTATATGTTCAAAATAGGAGCCCACATCAAGAACTAGATTTCAAGACACTTGACAAAGTTTTCACTGGTAAGAAACCTATTGTTTCTCATTTTAGAATATTTGGTTGTCCTGTGTATTTTCATGTGCCTAAAGAGAAAATAAACAAGTTAGAAGCATCTGGAAAGAAAGGTATATTTGTGGGCTACAGTGAAAATTCAAAGGTATATATAATCCATGTGCCTGGACAAATATATGCGGAAGTTAGACAGCTTCGATTAAGACATTGACCTATACGATTTATTATTGCTCTCCATGCCTCTCAAGGATAGAGCCTACATCAAATGGACGTTGAGATTGCTTTCTTGCATGTCTTGCTTAAGGAGAAAGTCTACTTGGAACAACCTTAGGGGTTCTAAGTACAAGATCGAAGGACACACATATGTAGGATTAAGAAAGCACTCTATGGGTTGAAGCAAGCCCCTAGGGCTTGGTATGAGAGGATTGATAGTTATCTTATGAAGTTGGAATTTACAAGGAGAGATATTGATCCTAACCTATACTTCAAGGTTGAAAAGGAAATGTCTCTCATTTTGGTCCTTTATGTAGATGATCTCTTCTAACATGTGCATACCCTCTAATTTATCAATTCAAGAGGGATTTGGCTTCTGAATTTGAAATGAAGGACCTGGGTATGATGCATTACTTCCTAGGCCTAGAGGTATGGCAAAAACCAAGTGATATTTTCATTTCTCAAGGAAAATACATTGTCAATTTGCGTGAGAGATGTGGGATGGTGGATTGCAAGTTTGTGTCTACTCTGATGGAACTCAACTTCAAGAAATTATGTGGAAGTGTTGCTAGGCCTGAATTGGCAAACCCTTCAGAGTATCGAAAACTTGTGGGGGGGCTGATGTTCTTGGTAAACTCCCAACCGAATATATGCTTCACTGTGAATGTGTTGAGTCAATTTATGTTCGACCAATTGTTTGGGTGTTGCAGCAGCAACGGAAGCTATCCAAAGCACGATCCTGAAAGGAACAAATTGGAGTATGTTGAGATGGAGGTTGGGCAAGGAACATCTCTCACCATGGTGGACAGCAGTGCAACCCATAACTTCATAAGAGAGGAAGCAACAAGGAAATTTGGATTGAAGTTTGTTCCAACTCAAGCTCATCTCAAACCAGTTAACTCTCCACTAGACCAAGTTATTAGAGTAGAAAAGGATGTGGAAGTGAATATTGGTGAATGACTACGCAAATTTGACTTCACGATCATTCGGATGGATGATTATGAAGCAGTTTTGGGCATAGAATTCATGAAACAGTTTAAAGAAATGATGGTGCCACATTTGAAGAAGTTGTATATTTACGATGGAAGGGAATATGTACCATTGATTCTCCCAAACATGACATCCATGAAGGTCGAATGTAATATAACAGCGATGGGTGTGGAAGAATATCAGCAAAACAAAGAAGTCTATGATAGGTTGAACCGCACAGAGGAAAAACTCATGGAGCAGGGAAAAATTATAAGACCATTGTTTGATAGTGTTCTTGGACTTGACAGGCAGACTACAGGTAATGGAGGAGTGCAAGGATGTGAAATCAGAGACTCAATGAGAGGAGGACCGAGAGGCATACATGCGAATATTGGAGGACAAAGATGTCGACACTTGGATTGATATGTTGGAGCAAGATGGAGATGGAAGGCCATCAACCTTCCCATCCCCACCCTCTTTATGAACTTAGCATGGAGGATGGGCTCATTGTCATGTGCTTAGGGAAATGATACCCCTTAAAGCAATGAGAAAGCTATGAGGTAAGATGGATAGAAGGATAATATGACAGCAGGATGCAATGACAGTCATGATGATGCTAGATGCATGTGTTCTTGCGGAGGAAATAATATAGTCGGATTAGTTTCCCAATCAGTCACCAACACAAGGAGTACCATCACATTATCTTGCAGAGTTGCAATGGGATATGGGCATGGATCAAGTCAGAGGAAAAACGATCTAATTGTCGTAATGATGGACTTGGCAATGAAGTTTTTTGGGATGGTGTTGTCAAGGGCGACAACCTTTTTACTGGGGGAGAGGATGTCAGTGCCTCGAGTTGTACGAGCACCCGTGACCGCCCACACTCAAGAGGACAGTTGAAAAACTGAACCCACGCAATGGGAGCATTTAACCAAACACATGTGGAGGGCAAGTCGAGAGAGCGCACGCCCGCACGAAGTCGGGGTTCCCCACTGCACATAACCAAGTGGTGAGTCATAGTGAGCATGTTTAACTGAACAAGCGTGTCAGGTGAACGAGCGAAGGGATGTGTGATGGAGAAGAGTGTTAAACTTATAGCAGTCACATTGGTGGACCTGAGCCCATGGTGCCAATTCATGATGGGAGTGCGACGTGGGGGGCAAGGCGAGACCAATGGTAGTGACGAGTGGAGTGAACCGATGAACATATGGAGGATAGCGTGGGTACTACAACAAGGCGTGCCCGCCCACAAGGGGTGCCCGACTGCTCAGTGGTAGGTTGTCCTGGGGCATGCCCACCCATAAGGGGAGCCCGACTGCTCACTGGCAAATCGACCTGGGGCACGCCCGCTCACAAAAGGTCGATCAACACTCATCATTCAAGTCATCTCAATGTGAATGGAGGCGTTCAGTAAGAAATATAACAAGTCGGTTAGGTGAACAAGTCGGCCCACTTAAGTGAACGAACGCGTCGATTGGATGAATTATAGAGGGTTGAATGCATATATATTGGATGGAGGTCATTCGTTCAAGCATCAACCCAAGAAAACCAAGCAAGTTCAAAGTTGAACAAGCAAGGGTGAACAAGGTCAAACCATTGAAGAAAAATTTGGGCTAAGGGCAGAAGTACATTAAGGGCGAAGGAAAATTGAGGCTCACTCAACAAGCCTACACAACCAAGGGTGAAGTTGTTTACTGATTTGAACGCATAATTCAAGGTTTTTGGGTAACCGTAGTGATTCGGGAAGAGGTCGAGTTCATATCACAAGAGGAAAAGTTACAATCCTGATTGATGAATGACGGGAAGAGGCCACGTTACAATCTCAAATATTGAACGGAGATCGAGTTGACTAAATGACAAGGTGAGTTGGGATCACGATTTTTGCACAATCAGGCAAAACGTGCAGAGCAATTTCATGACGAGTTGAACGAACGGACAGAAGTGCAGGCAGCTGCACGAAAGGTTGCACAATTTTAGTGAACTGGTGGACGAGTTGCTAGGTGACTAGGAAACTACTACGAAACTGTAAAATTGTAATTGTACAATATTATTTGCAGAGTTTGATAATTGAATTTGGGTGAATTAGTTTCCCTTCCCTTTATTATTGTCTCGTGTACAATATTTGTTTACACGTGTTATGAATTTAAATTGTTTCCACTACATATAAATAAAAGAAGTGAACATGTAATATTCCCAAATGGAATAATGCATTGATACACAAACACAGTATTTGGTACACAGAAAATGTACATGTAAAAGTATGATCAACACATATATATACACAAAATAGATGAGCCATTTTATTATGTGGAGATGATTCAGTTACAACAGTGAGAAAAATGAGGTACTCTAGCCAAAGAGACGACCTAGAATGACCCTCAAAAACTGATACAACAAGCACTGCGTAACTAGAGAGCTGCAGGAAGCAATATTGTGTTGTCCTTTCAGCAGATAATGAACATATGACTGCTTGTTGAAACTAGCTCCAAAAATAGAAGAAAAGAGAGATTAACGCCTTAGAAATCAGCCACTTCGAGGGGGCAACCTCCAATACATTACATAAATGAACAATTCTTGGATGATAAAAATGACAAAACCTCCTTTCTATATATAGGAGTCCATGGGGCCACAATGTAATCCTAGCCGACCTAACAATAATAATTTAAGGGCACAATAATAACAATATGGGGGTTACATGGGTACAACAATAACAATAACAGGGTTACACTAACAACAATAAGGGACTATACTAGTAATATAAGAACCTAACATGCTCCTCTCCTTCAAAAAGGTGTTGTCCTCAATGCTTGAGTAGCTCTGGGTGCTTTTGTATAAAATTCCCATGCTCCCATGTAGAGTCTTCCATGGGTAAGTTCTTCCATTTGATGAGATAATCTGAAATTGATCGATTTCGTAGTTGTCGAGTTATTGTTTCAATGACTGCTTCAAGTTCCAATATGATTTTTCCTTCCTCATCAAGTTCTGGCAAAATTGTTTGAACTGGAGGTTTGTCCCCTATAACCTTTTTAAAGCATGAAACATGGAAAACTAGATGCACTCGCAAAGAAGCAGGAAGCTCCAATTTGTATGCCATAGGACCAATCTTTTGCAAAATCTTGTAAGGACCAAAGTACGTTGGTGATAATTTATTATCCTTCTTAGCTTGCTTGAGGGACATTTGTTTGTATGGTTTTAGCGTAAAAATACCCAGTCTCCCACATCAAAACTTCTCTCACTGCGATGTTGATCTGCCTGTTGTTTCAATCGATTTTGTGCCAAATTTAGGTTATCCTTTAAGAGTTGGAGAACTTCTTGTTGATGCTCGATGTGATCCTCCACTACTTGAACCCTAGCATTTTTCCTTAAATAATATGTGATGGATGGTGGATGATATCCATAAAGTGCCATAAATGGGGTCATTTTTGATGCAGTATGGAAGGAAGTGTTATACCACCATTCCTCCAGAGGTAACCACTTGACCCATTGTGCTTGCTTATCAAATACGAAACAACGAAGATATCCTTCCAAACATTTATTCACTATCTCTGTTTGACCATCGGATTGAGGATGATAAGATGAGCTATGAGCTAGTTGAGTACCCAAACAAGAAAATAATTCCGTTAAAAAATTTCTCGTCAAAATCGGATCTCTGTCACTTACAATAATCTTTGAGTTTCCATGTAGCTTTTGAATTGTTTCCATAAATGAGTAGCAACTGTACTCACTTTAAATGGATGAGATAATACACAAAAGTGTGCATACTTGGTAAGTCTATAAACTACCACCATGATGACACTCCTTCCTTCGGACTTAGGTAAACCTGTGATAAAATCCATTGAAATCTCCTCCCAACATTGACTTGGAATGGATAAAAGTTGTAGAATACCTGGGGTCTTAATTGTATCCACTTTATTTTGCTGGAAAACCGAACATTCTGCCATAAACTTTTGAATATCAGATTTAAGGCCATCCCAAAAAAAAACTTTCTTCACCCTGTGGTAAGTTTTTAAAAATCCCGAGTGTCCTCCTAAAGGAGAAGTGTGCAATTCCAAAAGAATCTTTTGTTTTAGTTGGGAATTCTTGAAAATATATAAGTGATCTTTGCACCATAAGGAATCATTTTTCCAACTAAATGTATTAGATGTACTAGGTTCTTGCTGCAACTTTTGAATGAGAGTCCACATTTCTTCGTCCTTCTTCCATTCATCCCTTGCTTCGGTTATCCAATCTGGTTGGATAATTGAAATGGAACAAAGAAATGATTTCACCTCTTCATCATTTCTTGAGAGTGCATCTGCAACAACATTTAGCTTCCCTTTTTTGTATACGATTTCAAAGTCATAACCCAACATCTTTGTGACCCATTTTTGTTGCTCTTCTGAAGATATTCTTTGTTCCAAAAAGTGTTTAAGACTATCATGATCATTTTTTACCTTGAAGTGTCTTCCCATTAGGTAAGGTCTCCATTTCTTTAGTGCATGTAGTATTGCCAACATTTCCTTATCATAAATAGCCTTTTGTAAATACTTTCCTTTGATTGAACGACTTTCAAAAGCAATGGGTCTTCCTTCTTGCATTAAAACAACAAAAATTCCATTTCCTGAGGCATCACATTCCACAATAAAGGTTTTTGTGAAGTCCGACGTAGCTAAGACTAGTGCTAGGCACATTGCCTCTTTAAGATGTTCAAAGGCCTTAGTTGCTTCAGGAGTCCATGAAAATGCGTATTTCTTTAATAATGTTGTTAGAGGTGCTGCTATTCTCCCATAATTCTTAACAAACTTGAGATAATACCCTGTTAACCCGAGAAATCTGCGCAACTGCTTTATGGTTGTGGGGACCTTCCATTCCTTAATGGATTTAATTTTTCTAGGGTCTACCTTAACACCCTCGTGAGATACAATATGACCCAAATATTCCACCTCTTGTACTTGTTAGCGCTCAAATCTACCTTAGGCTGAAATAAGGTAAAACTCAAGGCTACATCAAACCACGCTCAGCCTCGTAGCTAGCCCTACGAGGACAGGAGAGGGCTCTCTCTGGGTCTATCTCGGCAAAAGGTCTTCAAAGGGGCTGAGATGACTTATAACGAATACTGATTTTAGGCTAGTAAAGAGATAGGAAAGTTTGATTTTGATTTTTTGGGTTTTTGTTGAAAAATGGGAAAAACAATTTTGGGTCCAGGGATAAGGCCAGATCTTTGCAGAATTCGAGTTGGGGCAAGGTAGGCAATAGTCTTGATGCTTTTGATCAGGTGTATGGATGGATCAGAATGACAAGGAGCTGAAGAGGGCAAGGGAGAACATGGATCCTCTCCAAACAGGCGAAAACATGTAAAACTAAACAAATTTAAAGGCAGAGCATTGAAACAATGGATTCAACCTCATTTACTCATTCATTTAGTTTCAGAAGCATAAGAAGGGAATGGCATACATTAAACATTAAAGAACTTACAATAAACTGAGAGAAAACACCATCAAGAACTGAAAGCCACAAGAATCCCAACAGGTGCTGCAAAACCTCTGATCTTTCCTTAGCCAAAATATGAAAAAATATGTACAATAGTGTGCCAAAATCTTCCCAAGAGTCCAACCTGTAGAATGTCTCAGAAATTACATCATATATACCTCCTAACCCCTTCCCACACCTCTAGGGGTCGAATTCCTCCTTCTAGGAGCAGTTCCAACTAATTCTAAACAAGGAGCTAGAATATAGGCATCCAAACAACTTGCCTCTAAAAGGGAGGAAACTGATTCTTACACTTGATTTTTACTTTTTTAGGAGTGAATCATATAGAATAGGTAAAAATGAGTCCAATTTACATGCAAACCATAATATTACATCAATATAACTCAAAAATTACATCCACAAGAAAAACTAGCCCAACTGGCCGAAATTCTGAGCTCGAAGGTGAAAAATTGACCAAAAATCTATATGCGTAGCGCGCCTGAGCCATATGCGTAGCGCACATTTCAGCCTTCTTTTTGAGCACTTCCTAGCATCCAAATTGAGCTCAAAATAGCTCTTTGGAAAGCCCTAGATGTTGGCTATCCAACCCAAGTGGAATTCCCCAATTTGGAGCTCATTTGCCCCTCCAAAACTTCATTCTCCCAGAAGTACTTCCTGCTGGTGCAAAAGGTGGCAGAAAGGTGGTTTTCATGGTGTTTTTGGGCCTTTTGATCATCCAGAACTTGGTGAAATGCTTTGGCCATACTGTAGCATGCATAACTTACCATGACAAGCCCAAAAATATAAAGTTTTCCTTCAGCAAGTGTCCCAATCATAAGCGAGCGCGACGACGCGCTACTCGTATGGCTGAAAAATCTGTTTTGAGACCAAAATATTTCAAAATGACAAAAACTTCTCCAAATTTGCTCAAATTCAGAGCAAAAACCCTCCATCATGTATCATGCCCAGCCAACGAAGCCTCGGCCAAAATCCGGAATGGATCATGTGTTTCACCTCATTTCAGTATCCTCCTGGTGCATGCAGTTTCAGTAGTGAAAACACTGTCTCTGTTGTGATGTGTCAGTCTCTGTCATGGTGTCACAATGTGTATGAAAAGTATGCTGATATGGTTATGATGAAAACAAGAGTTTGGTGTATGCTCCAATGTCAGATGTGTCACATATATGTCAAGGTGCTATAGGAAATATCACAATGGGAAAAGGACTGTCACAAGGAATTTGAATGAAAAATAGCCACTCTTTGACTACATGGGGATTTGACACATGAATAGGAATGAGTGTAGTGTAGGTCAATAGAAATATCCCTTGCAACATTTGACAAAGTCAATGGAGGATGTGGACAAGTGAAAATGGGACTATGTCATAACATGAATGATGAATAGTGTGAAAATGACAATGGCAATAACAATGAGAGCAGTGATGTAATGGCAATGAGAGAACGTGAGGCTGAGGTAAATGATGAGCAGGGACACCACTGACAGTAGATGCATGACCATATATATCAACCACACTAGTTTGCAAACCCCCACACAATCACTCATATTTGTTTCAAAACCCCAAGAAGTGAATTTGGAAATAAACATAGGGTTTACATTTCTCCACATTAAACATTTGTTTCTCCACTTTCAAAACACCATAATCATCTCCAAAATTCACTGAGCAAACGTAAAGAACCTACTTGCAAGTAGTTGGAGGCAATTTGGCATGAATCTGGATGAAGGAGCAAAATTTTTTGGCTCTGAGATTATACGCGTAGCGCATCACCCAACGCGTAGCGCCAGTGTAATTTTACACTGAAAAATTTCGCTATACGCGTAGCGCGCCAACCCAACGCGTAGCGCGCCAGCCCAACACACAATTTGGCTTCAAAACTCATTTTTTCACTTCCTTGATGTGTCTTGGCCTTTGCTGATGTTAAAACATGGAAAAACCAAGAAAATTTGATGTTGGAGAGAAATGGCAAATTTTTTTGTGTTCTGGCCCAATGAGTAGCGCGCACTTTTATATGCGTAGCGCGCTACATAGTGCATTTTGCAGGAGGCTTTTGGAGGCCTTCCCGGTGTCCAAATTGAGCGTGTGATAGCTCGTTGGAAATCTGTTGGAGTCTACTTTCCAACCCAAGTGGAATTTTGCAATTTGGAGTTCATTTACCCTATCAAAAATCAAATCTCCCAACACTACTTCCTGCAGGTGCATCAATTCTCTTGAGGCAACGGTATTCTTGACATTTCTTCAAAACCATTATACCTGTGTAAAAATTGAAGGAGGTTTTTCTTCCTTGGCATGTTGTGTACAAAAAAATCTCTCATTTTTCCAAAATTCATCCTTTATTGCTCTGAAACATCATTTGAGTGAAACTTATCCCGATGTGTGAAACAAAAGATTTTGTCGAAATGAAGCGAAATGAAGGGGATAATGGGCTTCTAAATTCTTGGGGAAATTTTGGGAAGTAGGGAGGGAATTTAGGAAGCAGTGGAAAGTGGAATCTCAGAGATTGAGTGAGGGGAAGGGGTCCAAAAGGGAAAAACACAGGCCTAGCCTAGAAAATTGCCAAGTTGTGGCAAGAAACTAGGATTTGTGCAAAAATGAGGAATTTGGGGGATCTCAGTGATGGGAAGTGTTTAATAAGGTATATTAAGGATAGGGGAAGGTGTATGAACATCAGGATACAAGTTTTTATAATTATTTGACCATCCAAGAGAAATTACCTCCAAAACCCTAGGAGAGGGAAATGGACCTTACCTAGGCACAAGTGAAGCATGAACAAGGTGTAAAATGACCCAGTGGAACTTGACATGATGATGAAAACCCTCTGAATGATGGTACACTCAGCTGAATGGTGACATGGACCGACATTTGAACAACTTTGAAAAGCGTGAAAACAAACCCTAGACCTAATGCCTAGTGACCAAATTTTTCTTGAAGACTCAGTGAAATGACAAAATTTGACCTTGACACCTTAAAATCACTTTGTAAGAGCATGTTTGATCACTGGAGGAAAGCTGCAAAGGCTGACTCTAACATTGGCTCCAATGGGGATGGTAGCTCCTTAGAGGTGCCAAGAATGGCAGATCTTTGGGAGAGCAGACCAGCGCCTCCATCCATTGGGCAATGGAGTCAAAAACTAAAAATGAAATGCATGACTGAAAATTGATGACTTGATGACACAAATTGACTCTCACTCAACTAAAAACTGACTCGATACTTAAACACAACTGACAAACTAGAAAAGATTCTCAAAGTAGAGCTTATTCAATACAACCTACTCTAATTGTTCTTTTCACCACCTGATCAAGTGAAATGGAATATCCAGTGCAACCATGTAAGCATCTTGGCTGCTATTTGATTTCTTCCCAAGTGCTTTCTGATGCGCAGGAAAATGAAAGAATCGAAAGGAAACTCCCATGGAAATTTGAACTCAAGCTGACTGCTGATAAACTTGCAAAGCATGAATTGACTGGATGACTTCAAGAATACTGTGAAAGGATCTTCATAAACATAGCTCTGGTCCAGATAATCTCCATACCTTGATCTTAAACTTTTCCTCACATCTGCGGTGCTTTTCTTTGGTGATTGCAGCAAGCTGTCAAAAGGATCCTGAAATTCATGAATAACCAAACTTTGTTGCTGATTCCAAACTGAACAAAAGCCTCCTTTATCAATCTCCTCATATGACTGCAAACCTTGAAATGAGCTTTGTAATGAAAAATATGTTAGACAAGACAATGAAATTGACTTTTGAACAAGATTATTATCAACATTCTTTTCTGTCACAAGGTCAACTAATGGAGGAAAACTTTTACAACAAACATCATCCAACACACGAGCAATAGGATCATCAAAAACTTGAGAAGACTGTTGCACTGTATCCCTTGAAACTGTATGACATCCTACTGGTTGTTCATCTTTTCCTTGAGATATATTACGATGATGCTGCCTTATGAACTGAAATGCTTCGAAACAAAAGGGTATAGAATCTTCCTGCATCATTAAATCCTATACTTCAACTCCCATACCTTCATCTGCAATCTGACCTTCAATTTCATTTAGTGGCTGCAAATCTGATGCTACAGGTTGCTCAAAAATTTCGTTATCTGTCTCATCCTCAACATTAACACTGAGAGATTGCTGATTTCTTACAGGCTGCTCATTTGAAGATTTACTATGCAATTTTTCTCTCAAAAACTGAAATGATTCAAAACAAAATGGTACGGAGTCACCTTGTATCATTTGATCATATGTACCAGCTTCCATGTCCTCATCTGCAACTTGAAAATCAATGGCTTTCGAGGGCTGAAAATCTGAATATGAGAAGTCTTGAACAAGGTTTTCATTGCGCTCAAGATGGTCCAGATCAAGACTTGTTGACATTTGATTTCTGATTGCATGGAAATTGTCTCTGATGAACTGAAATGAATCAAAAAAAAAAGGCAAAGTTCCTTCACTTACTTCAAAATTTGCTGCACTTTCCTCATCATTTTCATAGCTGATATGCATCGGTTGATCACTGTACTCAAGCTACTGAAAGTGAACTTCCTCCTCGCACAAGCTAGCTGCTGATTTGTCTGCAAGATTAGCTTCTGTTTGAAGAACATAATCATCATCATACTGATCAAACTGAGGCAAATAATCAGTATACAACACATCATCAAACATACACGTCATATCAACAGCTCTCTCTTCTTCACAATGATCTATAAAACAATCACTATGACAACTGGGATCAGAAACAAAATGTTTTGGGTCAGCCACTTGTTCTTCTTCAATCAGCGAGCCATGGGCTTCAACATTATACTCATTCCTTGTGGTGTTCTTTTGCATCATCTCTTCCACTGCACTTACCAACATGTCAAGCTTTACATCTAGAGATGTCGATTTCTCCGAATCCATGTTTTTCATCTCTTCTCCCTTCAACCTTGCCCTCAAGATCAGCAAATGAGCCTCTACATTTACTGCCTTGTTCTACATTTCGTGAAGTGTTGCAATATTCTTTTCTCTCAGCTGAAACTCCATTTCCGGATCAAAGGCACCCGGGTAGTGCAAGAGAGCAGATCTAGGAGAAGGTCTTATATCAGCTGGCATCGAAAAATATACTTGGTTAAATCTAGCAGAAAATTTTTGTACTGTCTCCCCTGGCAGTCTTTTCAGCTGGTTATACTCTTCTATAATCAACAAAAAATTATGTCCGATCATCCACCTGTCAAGGAAAACTGTGACGAACTGCTGGTAATCCGAGATGCTCGCATCAGGCAAGGCTTTGAACCAACTCTTTACTTGGCCTTGAAAAGAAAGAGCAAAAAGCCTAATACTAACATCTTCATCATCAACTTCAAAAAGGTCTAGAAAAGTCTCAACATTCTGCACATGTTGCTCAGCGTTGACATTGTTACATTCACCGTCAAATCTTGGTAGATATAAGTCATAATTTTTAGGGTAAGCATGAAGAACAGAAGGTAAAACAAGAGGTTTGTACCGATCTGGAATTTTACAAGGTGTAGGGGTATGTACAAGAGCTGCGAGATCAGTTTTGTGTTCTTTAGGCTCATCACTCTGAAGAGAGTCATCATAAGATGTGGGAAAAGTAAGGAGACCAGGATCAAAGGGAAACTCAGCATTTACACTTTTTGAATGGGTCGAGTGAAGATTTTGATCACCTTTCTCATACAACAAATTCTGAAAAACTTTCAGGACAGCTTCAAGAACAACAAAGAAATAGTTTACAAGAAAGCAGATTAGATCCTGAATACCATTCCACTTTAGATACCTGAACTTTGTGTAAGATCCTTCCATTTTCTCAGAGAAAAAGTCAATCCTCCAGTGGAGTCTCTGCAGGAGTCACCAAGTGAATGATTTCAGCCTTCTTATGTCTGATCGTTGTCCACCATCAACCATCAAATCTGAACTCGATACATGTACTGGGGGAATTCGCAAATCAAGGGACACATTCACAAGCTAAACCGGAGATCGACTGAAGCAAATTTTATCTACTATGCACTCACAGAGCAATGTGCAGTTCGAAGGCTACCTGGCGTGACTTCAGGCTCCGTCTGTAGCTATAAATCAATCAACACTAACCAACAAACCAATTTCATCCCCAGTATGGTCGCCACTATGTTAGCGCTCAAATCTACCTTAGGCTGAAATAAGGTAAAACTCAAGGCTACATCAAACCACGCTCAGCCTCGTAGCTAGCCCTACGAGGACAGGAGAGGGCTCTCTCCGGGTCTATCTCGGCAAAAGGTCTTCAAAGGGGTTGAGATGACTTATAATTGGTACTGATTTTAGGCTAGTAAAGAGATAGGAAAGTTTGATTTTGATTTTTTGGGTTTTTGTTGAAAAAATGGGAAAAACAGTTTTGGGTCTGGGGATAAGGCCAGATCTTTGCAGAATTCGAGTTGGGGCGAGGTAGGAAGTAGTCTTGATGCTTTTGATCAGGTGTATGGATGGATCAGAACGACAAGGAGCTGAAGAGGGCAAGGGAGAACATGGATCCTCTCCAAACAGGCAAAAACATGTAAAACTAAACAAATTTAAAGGCAGAGCACTGAAAACAATGGATTCAACCTCATTTACTCATTCATTTAGTTTCAGAAGCATAAGAAGGGAATGGCATACATCAAACATGAAAGAACTTACAATAAAATGAGAGAAAACACCATCAAGAACTGAAAGCCACAAGAATCCCAACAGGTGCTGCAAAACCTCTGATCTTTCCTTAGCCAAAATATGAAAAATATGTACAATAGTGTGCCAAAGTTTTCCCAAGAGTCCAACCTATCCAACCCCTGAAAATGATTGAGAAATTACATCATATAGACCATCCTAACCCCTTCCCACACCTCTAGGGGTCGAATTCCTCCTTCTAGGAGCAGTTTCAACTAATTCTAAACAAGGAGCTAGAATCTAGGCAGCCAAACAACTTGCCTCTAAAAGGAAGGAAATTGATTCTTACACTTGATTTTTACTTTTTTAGGAGTGAATCTTCTAGAATAGGTAAAAGTGAGCCCAAGTTACATGCCAACCACAAAATTACATCAAGATAACTCAAAAATTACATCCACAAGCAAAACTGGTCCAACTGGCCGAAATTCTGAGCTAGAAGGTGAAAAATTGACCAAAAATCTATATGCGTAGCGCGCCTGAGCTATATGCGTAGCGCGCCTTTCAGCCTGCATTTGGGGCACTTTCTAGAGTCCAAATTGAGCTCATGATAGCTCGTTGGAAAGCCCTAGATGTTGGCTATCCAACCCAAGTGGAATTTTTCAATTTGGAGCTCATTTGCCCCTCCAAAACGTCATTCTCCCAGAAGTACTTCCTGCTGGTGCAAAAGGTGGCAGAAAGGTGATTTTCATGGTGTTTTTGGCCCTTTTGATCATCCAGAACTTAGTGAAATGCTTCGGCCATACTGGAGCATGCATAAATTTCCATGAAAAATCCAAAAATATAAAGTTTTCCTCCAGCAAGTGTCCCAATCATAAGCGAGCGCGTCGACGCGCTACTCGTATGGCTGAAAAATCTGTTTTGAGACCAAAATATTTCAAAATGACAAAAACTTCTCCGAATTTGCTCAAATTCGGAGCGAAGACCCTCCATCATGTATCATGCCCAGCCAACGAAGCCTCGGCCAAAATCCGGAGTGGATCATGTGTTTCACCTCGTTTCAGTATCCTCCTGGTGCATGCAGTTTCAGTAGTGAAAACACTGTCTCTGTTGTGATGTGTCGGTCTCTGTCATGGTGTCACAATGTGTATGAAAAGTATGTTGATATGGTTATGATGAAAACAAGAGTCTGGTATATGGTCCAATGTCAGATGTTTCACATATATGTCAAGGTGCTATAGGAAATATCACAATGGGAAAAGGATTGTCACAAGGAGTTTGAATGGAAAATAGCCACTCCTTGACAACATGGGGATTTGACATGTGAATAGGAATGAATGTAGTGTAGTGTAGGTCAATAGAAATAGCCCTTGCAGTGTTTGACAATGTCAATGGAGGATGTGGACAAGTGAAAATGAGACTATGTCATAACATGAATGATGAGCAGTGTTAAAATGACAATGGCAATAATAATGACAGCAGTGATGTAATGGCAAAGAGAGGGCGTGGAAGCAGAGACACCACTGAAAATAGATGACACAGGCATATATATCAACAGCATAAGCTTGGAAACCCCCACACAATCACTATCATTTGCCTCAAAACCCCAAGAAGTGAATTTGGAAATAAACATAGGGTTTACATTTCTCCACATTAAACATTTGTTTCTCCACTTTCAAAACACCATAATCATGTCCAAAATTCACTGAGCAAACGTAAAGAACCTACTTGCAAGCAGTTGGAGGCAATTTGGCATGAATCTGGATGAAGGAGAAAAAAAATTTGGCTCTGAGATTATACGTGTAGCGCGTCACCCAACGCGTAGCGCCAGTGTAATTTTACACTGAAAAATTTCGCTATACGCGTAGCGCATCACCCAACGCGTAGCGCGCCAGCCCAACACACAATTTGGCTTCAAAACTCATTTTTTTCACTTCCTTGATGTGTCGTGGCCTCTGCTGATGTTCAAACATGGAAAAACCAAGCAAATTTGATGTTGGAGAGAAATGGCAAAAAAAAATTGTGTTCTGGCCCAATGAGTAGCGCGCACTTTTATATGCGTAGCGCGCTACATAGTGAATTTTTCATGAGGCTTTTGGAGGCCTTCCCGGTGTCCAAATTGAGCATGTGATAGCTCGTTGGAAATCTGTTGGAGTCTACTTTCCAAACCAAGTGGAATTTTACAATTTGGAGTTCATTTACCCTATCAAAAATCAAATCTCCCAACACTACTTCCTGCAGGTGCATCAATTCTCTTGAGGCAACGGTATTCTTGACATTTCAACAAAACCATTATACCTGTGTAAAAAGTGAAGGACTTTTTCTTCCTTGGCATGTTGTGTACAAAAACCTCTCTCATTTTTCCAAAATTCATCCTTTATTGCTCTGAAACATCATTTGAGTGAAACTTATCCCGATGTGTGAAACAAGGGATTTTGTCGAAATGAAGCGAAATGAAGGGGATAATGGGCTTCTAAATTCTTGGGGAAATTTTGGGAAGTAGGGAGGGATGTTAGGAAGCAGGGGAAAGTGGAATCTCAGAGATTGAGTGAGGGGAAGGGGTCCAAAAGGGAAAAACACAGGCCTAGCCTAGAAAATTGCCAAGTTGTGGCAAGAAACTAGGGTTTGTGTAAAAATGAGGAATTTGGGGGATCTCAGTGATGGGAAGTGTTTAATAAGGTACATTAATGATAGGGGAAGGTGTATGAACATCAGGATACAAGTTTTTCTAATGATTTTACCATCCAAGAGAAATTACCTCCAAAACCCTAGGAGAGGGAAATGGACCTTACCTAGGCACAACTGAAGCATGAACAAGCTGTAAAATGACCCAATGGAACTTGACATGATGATGACAACCCTCTGAATGATGGTACACTCAGCTGAATGGTGACATGGACCGACATTTGGACAACTTTGAAAAGCGTGAAAACAAACCCTAGACCTAATGCCTAGTGACCAAATTTTGCTTGATGACTCAGTGAAATGACAAAATTTGACCTTGACACCTTAAAATCACTTTGTAAGAGCATGTTTGATCACTGGAGGAAAGCTGCAAAGGCTGACTCTAACAGTACTCCAAAGAAACATTTGGATGTTTTTGCATATAATTGTTTCTCCTCCAATAGTTTGAGCACCCTATCAACATGTAGAACATGATCCTTCCAAGACCTGTTGTAGATTAGTATATCATCAAAAATTACTAGCACAAATTTTCTAAGGAATGGTTTGAAAATGGAATTCGTCAACCCTTGGAATGTAGAAAGTGCATTGGTAAGGCCAAAAGGCATGACCAAAAATTCATAATGACCCTAATGAGTTTGAAATGTTGTTTTCGGAATATCTTCAGTCTTCATTCTAATTTTATGATATCCTGAACGAAGATCCAACTTGGTAAAATAAATTGCTCCATGTAATTCATCCAATAATTCATTAATCACAGGAATGGGAAATTTATCTTTAATAGTGAGCTTATTGAGCTCCCTATAATCCAGACACATGCGCCATGATCCATCTTTCTTGTGCACCAATACTACTGGAGCAAAGAAAGAAATTTGACAAGGTTGAATTATACAAGCCTCTAACATTTTTGCAATCATACGTTCAATTTCGCTCTTTTGGACATAAGGATATCTGTAAGGCCTGATGTTTGGAGGAACACTTCCTGGAATCAAATGAATAGCATGATAATGATCACGAATAGGTGGGAGTCCTTTGGGAGTATCAAACACCCTGGAATGATTGTCCAAGACTTTTTGGAGATCTGGAGAAATAGATGATTTTGATGTTGGAACTTCTAGTGAGCATAATTTTGCAATTACGCCCCGTTATTCTTTCTTCAGAAGCTTTGTCATGACATTAGAGCTTCTTATCTTTCCTGGCTTCCCTGCGATACCCTGTAATTCGATTTCCTTTCCTTTCAAAAAAATTTCAAGAAAAGTTCTTGAAAATTAAAAGCTACCATCCCCAAAGATTGTAACCATTGTACTCCTAGTACAACATCAGCACCTCCCATTGGGATGGAAAGCATTGGACTATTCAATACATATTCCCCCATGGCTAGCTTGATATTATGGAATTTTCCAAAGAAATTTATGGTTCCTCCATTTGCAACCATCACTTGACATTCTAGTGTTGGGTATAGGAAACAATTCAATTCCGTGGCTACCTTACAATGAATAAAATTATGGGTACTACCTAAATCAATCAACACTATTACCTTTTTCTTCTTGATGTGTCCTTCTATCTTGAGAGTTTGAGGAGTGGTAATTCCTGCCAATGCATTACATGATATGGTCGGACTCATTTCTTCTTCTTCTAGGGTTTCTTCCTGGTGTATATCCTCTACTTTTGAATTTTCTTCTTCATTTTCTTCCTCCTCTTCACAATCTATGCAAAATAATTTCTTCTCAGTGCACTTATGACCTTTAGTGTATTTTCTATCATAACTGTAGCAAAGCCCTTTTTCTCTTTTTTCTTCCAATTGTTGTGGTGTCAAACTTGTAGGTTGTGGAAGTCTAGGAGTAGCAACACTTCCATCTTTATATATGTGAGTGGTAGGCTTCCTTGTCGCCATAATTTTACATTCAATTTTTCTTGCCAACCTGAATGTCTTCTCCAATGAATCAGGTTCCCAAATGTGAACTTCATGTTGGATGTTATCCTTTAAAGTCCCTATGAAGACATCAATCCTATGTTCCTATGGAATATCAGTTACCCTTATATTCAATTTTTGGAAGTCCTCAATGTGCTCCGCCACTGAACGCTTTTGTTTGAGATTTATCAATTGGCTAAAGAAGGTGTTGCTCCTCGTATCCTCATAATGTGCTATCATTTCCTCCGTAAAAATTTACCAAGTGACAATTTTTTTACGGGAGAAAAGCCATCAATACCAAACAAATGTATTTTGTTCTAAATGTAAAGTTGCAATGCGTACCTTTTGTGTGTTTTTCACATTATTGAGATCAAAATATTGCTCCATCTATAGTATCCATGTTACGAGGTCCTTGCCATCAAACTTCCTCATATCCATTTTTGAAATATGGTGGTTATTCCATCCAACATTAGAGTTTATGAAATCACGATTAACATTTATTTTGCTCTCATCATGAGTTTCCTCTACTATCTTTTCGCCATTAGGAAACATTTCTTGTATCAACTTTAACAAACCTTCGATGTCTACTTTTAGATCATTATTCATGTTTTCCATGTTGTCTTTCATTTTTTCATCGATCTTAGGTTCCATGCCCACTTCCAAGACATCCATCTTAGCTTCCAAACCATTCATCTTAGCTTCCACGTATTTCTTCAAACCATCCATCTTAGTTTCCACGCCTTTCTTCAAAACTTCCATTTCATTTTTTTTTGCTCTTTGCGATAGCGAAATTTGATGCACTTTCTCTTGTAATTTTGATATCTCATGTTGTGTTTCTTCTTCTTCGTGAGTCATAGTAGAGTCTTCTGAAGGCTTAATGGGTGTTGAATTCTTTTTAGGGGGGATTTTAGAACCCAATACTGATATTTATTCTTCAATATGCCCTTGAAATAAATTCAAACTATTTTTTTTCAAACGAGACTTATATAATTTGAAAAAAATACACACCTTTTTCTTGCTTTTGAGGAGCTCGATATTGAAACTGAATTATCTCTGTGATTTCAGATATTCAATAAATGAAATTTGGCCCTAAAGCAGCCCTCTGAATCTTGTTTTGAATGCCATAGGTCTGACCTAATTTGGATTCTTCAAGTCAAAGTTATGCCCAATATCCCATGATGACCTAAGCGAACTTTTATGACTTGTCACGTGTCACTTTTTCCTCCTTTGATTCTGAAATTGATATACTGAAAACTACAGTCTGTGTACTTGCAGCGACGTTTTACAGAATCCCAATCTGACGCTCAGAGAGAGAGTTATCATGTTTTTCCCACGGTCGCCTCTTTGAGATGAAATTCGAGAGACTGAAAAAATCCTAACTTCCACAGATCATATCTCCAAAAATATTGCAAACCAAGATCTAAAATTTTTACAGGAGGTTTCTCAGGGTTTCGGCTTCACTCTGTGAAAATTTTAGCTTCTGAAACCTCGTAGAAAAATAGTTATGGCGAAAATTTTGCGATGCCCTTTTTAGGTTAAATTCAGGAGCCTACAAAAAGACCTAACTTCCAGAGATCATATCTTAGAAAATATTGCGAACCAAGCTTTGAAATTTTGCGATGATGTTCCTCAGAATTTTTTCTTCGCACTCTAAACATTTCATCTTCTGAACCTTCGTATAAAAAAATTTATGGCGAAAATTCCACGATGACCTGTGTAGAAATTTGCTGAATAATGATTAATTATCCACCGAGACTATCCTGATCACATACAATTCGAATTTATATGCAACACATAATCTCTTCCACTCAGATCATCAAACATGCGGAAATAAAACAAGCGATAGCACATCAAATCATCATACACATTAACACGGTATGTATGGGGAAAGCTTATAGCTGAAAACCCCGCAGCTATTGTGTATATTATAATGGAGAAATCATGTAACAAACTCAGTACAATACTCCTCACAAGTACTCAGTACTTTCTCATAAAGTTACACACAAACTAGCTTGGTTTTGAACAGGTTACTGGTTCAAAACTCACCACTAATTTCCTTGCCTCTATTGTGCAATCATGGCCTGTCTAAATAGAGATCCAAGGTTCGAATCTCCTTGGCTTGACAGTGCAATCATCATGGGAAATTCCTCCAAGTGTGGTGCAAATCTCATGCACAACTGATGTCGCCACTGATAGCTAACTCAACCCTTTCATCTACCTCTTTCACTGGTCTCCACTGAACTGATCATGCACTGTAGTGAACTGATGTGTTCTTGAGTTGAATAATGAGTTACTAGTTAATGAATTAAATAATATTTAATTCACTCCACTCATAACTAATTGATTAGCTAGTTAAACTAATCTCAACTAGTTCAACTAAAATAAACAGAACACAACTCCACTAGCCGTCTCATTAACTCCACCAAACTTCTGCCACTGAAGTCCTAACTGAAGTCAACCATGCATGATGCCATCAAACCCTTGGGAATAGCGTAATTCCTCTGTCAGATGCATGAGCCACTTCCAAGGCTCGAACTGAAGTGCTCCAAGAGAGTAAACTGAAGTTTATAGTCCAAATATTATTAAGGGTAAATAATATTTGACTTCCATATTTTAAGGAAAGGCAGTCTAAAAATAGACTTCGACCTATAGGTCCAAAAAATAGAGTCCCATCTATTTTTACCAACATGACTCATACTCCAAGAATCTCATACATGCAATCCCCGGACCATGCTCCATATGTCTAAAAATAGACAGTCTAAAAATAGATTTTGCGCCAGAATTTGCCTGCGGGCCCACTTAGTGAAGGCGACTTCATTTCACTAAGCTCCATCATCTTGCTGCATTTTCAACACTCCCTCTCATCAAGATATGGATTATCTGCAACCCCTATCCTGCCTCTGTGGAATTCGAACTTGCTCCTGGTGAGCGCCTTCGTCAGGATGTCGGCATCCTGATCCTCCGTGGGAACATATGAAAGCATCATGATTCTCCGCCGAACACAATCTCTGATATGATGGTACCTGATGTCGATATGTTTGGACCTATCATGAAATACTGGATTAGCCGAGAGCTTGATGCAGCTCTGGTTATCACAGTAGATCACTGTAGGCTCCAAATGCAACCTGAACAAACCTGCGAGGATCTTCCTCATCCAAATAGCCTCGCATGCAGCCAAGCTAGCTACCATGTACTCGGCCTCTGCTGAACTGAGTGCCACGGATCTCTGCTTCCTACTGTACCAAGAAACTGCTATCGACCCAATGCTGAAAACTCCTCCAGAAGTGCTCTTCCAGTCCGTTGGGCTCCCTGCCCAATCTGCATCAGTGAAGCCAGAAAGCTTCGCTCCATCCTCCTGTCTGTACCATAGACCATATCCCGATGTGCCTCTAATATAGCGCAATACATGCTTGCCTGCTTTCCAAAAGAGCTTGGTAGGCTTAACCATAGCTTGCGAAAGCTGGTTAACTGCATAGCATATATCGGGTCGTGTATTGACCAGATACATAAGCGACCCCACCAACTATCGATAGACAGTGGCATCCACTACCTCCGCTGAAGTAGCATCCTCCTTCCTCCAACCACCAGGAAGAAGAGTGTTAACAGGCTTGCAGCCTTGCATGTTGAACCTCTCCAAAATCTCCCGAGCATACTTGCCCTGAGAAACAAACAGTCCTCCGTTGCGCTGCCAAATCTCCAATCCCAGGAAATAATGAAGGATGCCCAAGTCCTTCATCTCAAACTCTCGTGCAAGATCCTCCTTGCATGAAAGTATCAACTGCTCATTTCCAGTCAAAATCAGATCATCTACATACAGTACGATGATCAACAACTTCCCTCCACCACAATCTGGTACAGGTTAGGATCCGCCTCACTCTTGGAGAATCCAAGCCCGGTGAAGTAGCTGTCTATCCGAGTGTACCAAGCACGAGGTGCTTGCTTCAGCCCGTACAGTGCTCTCTTGAGTCGGCACACATGCGACTCACTGCTGAATATCTCAAAACCTTCAGGCTGCTCTATGTACACTTCTTCCTCAATAACTCCATTGAGGAACGCAGTCTTCACATCCATCTGATGAATGTGCCACCCCATCTGCGCTGAGAGAGCAAGGATCATCCGTATGGAAGAGTACCTTGCGACAGGTGCAAAAGTCTCCTCATAGTCAATCCCCTCGATCTGTGAGAAGCCACGGGCGACAAATCTCGCCTTGCACTTCTCCACACTCCCGTCAGCCGCCTGCTTCACCTTGTAGATCCATCGCGAACCTACAACTGATTTCCCAACCGGTCTTGGGACAATCTCCCATGCACTGTTCCTGATGATCGAATCATATTCTTCGATCATGGCATCAACCCATGCGGGTTCCTCCACCGCTTCCTCAAACGAGGATGGCTCTGTCACAACACATTGACTCATAAGAGCCATGTATCCAGTGTACCGATCCGGTGACTGTCTCTGTCTGCGCTGTGCTGTAGGTGGTCCTACAACCTTCTCTTCATCCCGAGCCAGTCGCTCAGCTTCTGTAGTGCGCATGCGCCCTCTGATGGTTGGCGCTGCCTGGGTGGTTTCTTCCACCTCCTGAAATTCCTCTTGTGGCTGATCCACATCCGGAAGCTCCTCCTTAGGAACTAACAGCTCCTCATCTGCATGCAAGTGTAGCTCCCTCTCAAGCGAACACTGCATGGCTTTCTCCTCCCGAAATTTTATATCCCGTCGCACAACAGTCTTGCGACTGTCTGACAAATACACCCGATAGTTGTGAGGTGTATCAGTGTACCCCACAAATATTCCAACCTCAGCAGTTGGATCCAGCTTCCTTCTCGCATCCTTCGTCACATGCATGTAGATAGGAGAACCAAAAATCCGCAAATGGGAAATATCAAGCCTCTTGCCAGAATGAGCCTCCTCCGGTGTACTCATGCCAAGAACCTTGTGAGGACAACGGTTCTGCACATACACTGCTGTATTGCATGCCTCAGCCCACAAGTGAAGGGGTAGGCTCTGATCATGCAACTTCGCCCGTGCAGCACCCACGATCGTTCTGTTCTTCCGCTCAGCCACCCCGTTCTGCTGTGGGTTATGGGGTGCGATGAGCTCTCTCTGAATCCCTTCTGCACTACAGAACTCCTTGAATTCAGCCGAGATGAATTCACCACCGTTATCACTCCTTAGAGCAATCAACTTCTTCCCCGACTCCTTCTCGACCAGTGCTTTAAACTCACAAAACTTCGCGAATGTATCGCTCTTCTTCTGCATGAAGAAGATCCAGCACTTTCGAGAGAAATCATCAACAAAGATCACATAATACATGTGCTTTGCTGTCGAAGCAACTGAGAAAGGACCACACACGTCTGTGTGAACTCTCTCAAGGATCGTCGTGGCGCGACTATCCTTCTCGTGAAAGGTGGCTTTCACATACTTCCCTAAAGTACACCCCTTGCACTGATCTGACTACGCAAGGGTGCCCTTAAGAAGCCCAGTAGAAATCTGCTGCAGAATCTTCAAAGTTCCATGGTGAAGGTGGCCCAATCTCCTGTGCCACAGTTCGCCCTCGTCATCCCGCCTCACCACTTCTCCCGCCTTGCATGGCATAGCTGCGCAACCATCTACCTACAACTGATAAAGGTTCTTGGTCCGAACCCCTATCCTCCGGGTCTCTCCAGTGGTCTTACTGTGCAGGAAGGCTTTTCCTTCGTTGAAGACCACATCATACCCCTTATCCTCCAACATCGCCACAGAAATCAGGTGGTTCTTCAATCCAGGTACATGCATGACATCCTTCAATACAAAGGGTTTACCAGACTCCCTCTGAAAGGATATGGTACCGATACCAGTCGCACTATATCTACCATCATCGCCCATCTCGATGTGCACACCCAAATCCTTGTCCTCCAGATCTGAGAACAAATCCCAATCTCCCGTCATATGAAATGACGCACCGCTGTCCAAGAACCACACCGATCCCATCACACTTGAAACCAAGCATGCGATCAGTGAAAAGTCAAGCTCGAACTGTGAAGCCAAAGCTTCTCCATCTGCAGATCTTCCCGCTTGCTTATTCTTCTTCTTCGGGACAATTGCGATAACGTCCGTGACTGCTGCTGGAAAACATCGTCTCTTCGCCACATCCTCGCTTCTTGCCCCTACGACCCAGAAGGTTTCTTACCCTTCCCCTTCTTTGTTTTGGCAACCAAAGCGCAATTCTCTTTATCAGCTCCCTTTGATGAAGATCCATCTCGAGTAGTCCTCCTTATCTCCTCCTGCATGAGATCCGCCCAAAGGCGCTCCTATCCCGGCAGCTTCTCCCGACCATTGAAACTATCTTGATATGAGTGCCAAGCCTTCAGAAGACCAAGGAGAGCCAGGTCGACCATGTCCTCGTCTTCGACAGTCACCCCCACACTTCCCAGCTCATCTCTGCATTGAGTGAACTTCGTGAGGTATTTGACGATACTGTCGCCCTTCTCCATCTTGATGTTCCTGAGCTTATCTTTGAGCGCCAGCTTCCTTTGGTCGCTCTTACTCTGGAATAGATCCGTCAAAGCTTTCCACATTAAATATGGAGAAGCCTTTCCATGCAGTCTGGATACAATATGATCCTTGACGCCCTCCAACAGGATCCTTCGACATTTCGCCATCTTCTTTTGCCATGCTTCGACTTCAGCAGGATCAGTGGGCCTTTGGACATCCGCATCCACGAACTCCTTCAGACCATTATCTTCTAATACTGCCTCCATGCGATCCTTCCATGCAACATAATTCGAACTACCTTCAAGAGCATATTCGAGTCGCAAACCGTTGAAAGACATTTTCAACACTGGCACCAAGAAAACAAAATTGCTGCAAAATTTCGAATTCCACCTCAAAGCTCAGCCGCTCTAGATCTGTGAGAACAAATTATTTCTAGCACAAAGATTGACTGCAAGGGGCATTTACCAGACCTTTCACTTTCCGAAGAAAGATGAATCCGGAGGCTACCTGGCCCGCATGCAGACTCTGTCTACCGAAATAAGTTTGTAATCACTGTGATGATCAATCTCTCCTTCAATAGCTCCGATACCATGTAGAAATTTGCTGAATAATGATTAATTATCCACCGAGACTATCCTGATCACATACAATTCGAATTTATATGCAACACATAATCTCTTCCACTCAGATCATCAAACATGCGGAAATAAAAACAAGCGATAACACATCAAATCATCATACACATTAACACAGTATGTATGGGGAAAGCTTATAGCTGAAAACCCCGCAGCTATTGTGTATATTATAATGGATAAATCATGTAACAAAATCAATACAATACTCCTCACAAGTACTCAGTACTTTCTCATGAAGTTACACACAAACTAGCTCAGTTTTGAACAGGTTACTGGTTCAAAACTCACCGCTAATTGCCTTGCCTCTATTGCGCAATCATGGCCTGTCTATATAGAGATCCAAGGTTCGAATCTCCTTGGCTTGACAGCGCAATCATCATGGGCAATTCCTCCAAGTGTAGTGCAAATCTCATGCACAACTGATGTCGCCACTGATAGCTAACTCCACCCTTTCATCTACCTCTTTCACTGGTCTCCACTGAACTGATCATGCACTGTAGTGAACTGATGTGCTCTTGAGTTGAATAATGAGTTACTAATTAATGAATTAAATAATATTTAATTCACTCCACTCATAACTAATTGATTAGCTAGTTAAACTAATCTCAACTAGTTCAACTAAAATAAACAGAACACAACTCCACTATCTGTCTCATTAACTCCACCAAACTTCTGCCACTGAATTCCTAACTGAAGTCAACCATGCATGATGCCATCAAACCCTTGGGAATAGCGTAATTCCTCTGTCAGATGCATGAGCCACTTCCAAGGCTCGAACTGAAGTGCTCCAAGAGAGTAAACTGAAGTTTATAGTCCAAATATTATTAAGGGTAAATAATATTTGACTTCCATATTTTAAGGAAAGGCAGTCTAAAAATAGACTTCGACCTATAGGTCCAAAAAATAGAGTCCCATCTATTTTTACCAACATGACTCATACTCCAAGAATCTCATACATGCAATCCCCGGACCATGCTCCATATGTCTAAAAATAGACATAGTCTAAAAATAGATTTTGTGCCAGAATTTGCCTGCGGGCCCACTTAGTGAAGGCGACTTCATTTCACTAAGCTCCATCATCTTGCTGCATTTTCAACAACCTATTTGGAGCAGCGAAACCCTAGAATCCAAATCTCTGATACGAAATGTTGTGAAACCAGCTCCAAAAATAGAAGAAAATAGAGATCAACGCCTTAGAAATCAACCACTTCAAGGGGGAAACCTCCAATACATTACATAAATGAACAATTCTTGGATGATACAAATGACAAAACCTCCTTTCTATATATAGGAGTCCATGGGGCCACAATGTAATCCTAGCGACCTAACAATAATAATTTAAGGGCACAATAATAACAATATGGGGGTTACAAGGGTACAACAATAACAATAAGGAGGTTACACTAACAATAATAAGGGACTATACTAGTAATATAAGGACCTAACAAATACTGCTTTGTCCCTTCAGCAGATAATGAACATATGACTGCTTGTTGAAAGGTAAATGCATATATATGGAGCTTAGGAGCTTTGATGATGCCAATATTCTAGATCTGGGCTCTATGATGGCAACCCAAGATAACCCAGAAAGGAAATTCCAGATCTATGAGATTGGAAATTTACCCTCTTGGGGTTTGATCCCTGGTATGTTGGGTTATGCACATCTGAAGCTAGATTTGATCTTATGATGGCTGCAATATGATGTACAACCATATCTATGCTTTGAGGGCTGATCCCTCCTTCAAATCTCCAAGCTAGAAGCTTGATATCTTGTCTCTTCTTCATCCTCCTCAAAATGCAGCAACTGAAGATGTGGTTGCTGGGAAAACTGTGTTGTACAAGAGGGAGAGACTCAATGTCTGCTGAAATGTGCTACAATAAGCTCCAGCCTGATGGAAACAGTGATGGCAAGGTGAGGGGATGATCTCTCACAGGATTCCTAGTTGAAATGCTAGAAACTTCCTTCCTCCTCTGGATCTACAATGATGGACTGCACAATCCTTGATGGGACTGTTGCTAATAGGAGGTCAATAAAGTTTTGCCTGATGCCAGATCTAAAATGAGGCTCTAGGAATGTTGATCTTGAAGCTCAAGGTGACAGGAATAATCCTTCATTGGTTCTCTAGCTGAAATACTGAAGACAGCCTCCTCCTCCAAAACTGATCTTCAGAAATAACATAATTTCTGAATATGGATGTTCTGCAGAGAGTTGGAACACTATGGCACCAATGTCTGATGATAAAATAGCAGCTGAGAATACCTTCCCAGGGTAGGCACACAAGTCCCCCGTGGGTAAGGGTGGGATTCCCGCTCGGGAACACCCTGTGCTAAATAGCACTACAGAGTTAGCTAAACAGCATAAGAGTGCATTGAATGTCAAAAGACAACTCCAGATCTAAAGAGATCATCAAATCATAAACTAAAGCCTGCCTTCGGTTGTGCCTTCATCTTCTTTATATAGATTATGAGCCTTCTCATGCCTTGGCCCACCTCATAACTGCGTTGTACATGTGGACGTCTGCCTCCATGTTGACTGTGTTGTATGTCCATGATCTCCATCATGTGTGAATGTAATGATCACCCTATCCATCATGTGTGCATTAATGCACCACTTCCTCCATCATCTCATCATGAATGTTTTATGATCTCACATTTGATTCCTTCCATGATGTTAGTTGACTGCTTCAACCTCCATGATCTTTCTCATTAATGAGACATGACCTCCACTCATTTCACATTAAGAAGTTGCTCCACTACTCCATAATGTAGATCTATATCTGAAATATCCACATTCACACTTCAAAAGTGGATTTTATTTATCTTTGGGGTTTGTGGGTCCCTCCACCCTCTTATTTACTTAATTAATTATGAAAATTAAGAACTCTAATATTCCAATTATCTTGTGGAAAATTTGGGAATATTACAGTCCTCTCCGGAAAAATGTTGCTTGTCCTCAAGCAACTGCAAAAGTGGATGCTACAGCAAACATCCTCCCTCCAATTGGCATCCTCGTGTGGAAGGCCTCCCCATCTGTCACAATGTGTCATGCATGTCCAACTCCAAATTTACCTCTTTAGAATGTCTAGAATGGCCTCCAACTGAAAGGATAGATATCCATCCTCATCAATGAATCTCCAAGTGGCAACCATATGATTTCTAAAGATCTCCTCGATACATGAAATGCATAAAATGAAGTGGTTCATTCTCAAATTGGAAAGTCTCAACCCATGATACATAGAGTAGATTGCATCTATCAATGCCCTCATCATTAGCCTTGTTGGCCATGTAGGAATCAAACATAACATCAATACAGTGAAAAATAAGAAGTTGAGACATATGGATGAACATGAATAATGCCAAACCATATTCTCCCAATAACAACCACTGCAGCAAAGCCTCTTGCTGCCATGCTATATCATCATGAAAACAAGTAAGAGAGCCATATTCTCTCAAAAGAAGCCACTGCAACAATGCTTCTTGTTTCCATGCCAAATTTGTATCAATATAAATGTGAGAGACATACTCTCTCAACAGAAGCCACCGCAACAATGCCTCTTGTTGCCATACTACATCATCATTGTACCAAATGTAGTGGCCATATTCTCTCAAGAGAAGCCACCTTAATAAGGCATATTTATGCCCCATCACATCATCATCATACCATGTACAATGACCATAATTCCCCAACAGAAGCCAACGTTGTAAGGCCTCCTCTTGCCATCCTCTATCATCATCATGCAATGTATGGGAAGAAATCAGTCCATACTCTCCCAAAAGTAACCAAAGCAACAAGATATCTTGTTGCCTCCTTACATCATCATGATGCAAGTCATGGTGCAAAAATATAGTAATGGACATGTGAAATGTCTCATCAACATAATACAAACAAGCTCCCTTATGCCAAATCATGTGAGAGTTATACTTTCTCCCAAACCCAATTACATACATGAACATGAGAGACATCCCAAACAGAAATACATGTAAAGACATGAGACATATCCCAAACAAAATTAAATACAAGGACATAAGATATATCATGTGATGTTCAAACTCTCCCATAAACAATCAAAGCAACCATGTCTTTTTCTTCTGCATTCTTCCAGTGATGTGCAAGGCATGAATCATAAAAATATGACCCATTGGGTGGTAACCATACTCACCCAAGAGCAACTAGTGCAGCCATGCTTCTTGTTTCCCTGTATCATAGATCTGCAAGTGGTTTGGAAACCCCTTGCTCCATATTATCAACCATTCATCCCAATGTGGATGATGGATCTCATTCTGAAAAACTTGGTATCCTCCCATTGTAGGACACCAACCTCCTCAAACTGTTGAGGAACCTTGCACTCCATGATATGTTGAAGTGCACCTCCATTGAGATCTTCCCATGAGACCTCCTTCTCATTAATGGCCCTCCAAAACCAATAAGGTTCTGGATCTACTACAGGTAGAAGTTTCTCTTTGAGTTGTGAGATGCTCATTAAGAAAGAGTCATCTTGAAAGGGGAAAAGATTGCCCATCTCAAGATTTCTGCTATCTATCATCTTCTCCTCCATTTCTTCATGAATGAAGCTGTCATTTTATTGCTCCCATAAGGAATGGGTCCTCTTCTTCTCACTGTTGCTCATTGACAGCGATGTAGATCTGCAAGGTAAAACATATGTTGTCTCAAAGCAAGGCACAATGTTGAACACATAATTAGCCATTGTACATAGGATCATACTCATCCCATCTTCTAAAACTCTACACTTCAACTCAAAGGGTTGAATGTAGCTCAAGAAATGATGAACTAAGATGGTTTTTCATCTCTTCCTTGATTAGATCAAGGGTCCTCTGCACAGTGATATGCTGCTGCTCCAAATCAGCATGTTGTTTTAATACTTGGTCATGCAATGGCCCTTAGATCAACTGATGTGTGGGAACCTCTTGAAAGACCACAAGAGTTCCTCCAACCGGTAAAATGGTCTCTTGATCATGAGATCATGTCCAAGTTATAATAAATGATCAAAAATGAAAGTGATCAAAAATGGTTGCAATTTGAATGAACGAAAAGGTCTCATTGTTGTGATTCTGGTGCCACAAACGGTTCTCAAAACCGAGGTCATATGAAAAAGTTATTGAGGTTTGAAATTGTCCAATAAACTCCAAAATGAGTTGACCAAGTTTGACTTTTAAATTTGGAAAAAAAAAATTTAAAAGAGTATTCCAAGGAATATTCCCTAGAATATTCCATTCGAGCGTATCAAACTTTGACAAGTGGCAGATTTGTATTTGTGGTTGGGTTGACTTTTGGGTTTTTAGGCCTATCACGGGTTGCCACGTGGCAAGCCTGGAGGCCGCCACGTGGCCCCAGGCTAGAGTTTGATGGTGTGGTAAAAAAAATTATGTATAGTCTGCAGGATTCGAAACCAGGTCTCATGCCCGCAAACGCACGGGCCCGACTAGCCCGCCTCTACATTAGTTCTTACAAACTATGGTATTCACGTTGTATTTGGAAATTAAAAATGATTCAAGCGGAAAACAGAAGGGGCTAGCCCGACCCTCCATATAATCATCCGTCGTGACCACGTGCAAATATAAGACAGTTAATGTTATCCACGGTTTAAACAGCGGTCTTACCGCCCATGTGACTGCGTAAATGCACCAGACCACAATGCCACGGTTGCCGCAAACGGCTCCTCCGTCGGTCAAGGTGGCGGTCACATGTGACCCCGCCCCACTTAGCATTTAAATGCCAGTCCAAACTGTTCGACTATTTTTGGAGCGCGTCACCATTTTCGGCGGAGTTTTCCAAATTTGGCGAGTTTAACTGCAGTTACTCCACATTTAGTGGGGTTTTGGGGGGACATTGGGCAGTTTTCTTGGAGAGGCCATAACTTTCTCGTTATTGAACCAAATTGAGTGCAATTTTAGTCAATTTTGGGTCTCTTCGACCTTCTGAATAGTTTGGAATAGGTTTCAGGTCGAGCAGAGGTGATCTACAACACTTTTTTCTTCGAGGAAGATGAAGAAGCCATCAGGGCCATCATGGAGAAGGCACTGTATTGGGTAATATTTCACCTTTTAGTGTGAAACAAAAGCCATTTCTAGCTATTTTCTATCTTCTGAAGCTAAATTTACAGCTGATTTTTCCTATTGAGGCATAGTTTTACCTGTGTAACCATTTTGAGAAAATTAATAGAGCAAGGACATGCCATTGGGGAGCCTTGGACCGACAGATGTAGCCCAAGAGGGGTGAACTGCCTCAACAATTTGTTGTGTTATGTGATGGTGAATTTTATTTGCTGTGCATTTCTGGTGTGATATGTTAAATAGTAAATTTACTTAACTAATCCTCACACATAAAACTCAGAAACATAACCAAAACTACTTTGTTTAACCTGCAACTCATGGAGAACACTCTGCACACTTTATTATATCAAAATGGATACTTTGCATATGTAACAAATACAATCCATTTCAGATCAGGTTGGTATCAGAGCTAGTGTTTTTGAGCATTAGGAGAGCTAGTATTTCTCTCTGTATTGTTCTTGTGCAAAAGGATTTGTTTAAAAGTTTGCATTATAACCCTTGCAAGCAGTGCAGAGCCATTTTGGGGCAGCATTTGTTGTAAGTTTTTGAGGCTTACTAGGTTGAGTTTGCTAGAGGGTGAAGGAGTATCTATGGTTAGCTAAGTCTTGGATAGGACAAAATTGAAGAAAGGGCTGAAGGCTTCTTCCTTACCCCAAAGTACCTTAAGGTCACCATTGAAACACAAACCCTCTTGATGATTGTTTGTTAAGAAGCTCTTGGAGTTTGTTTGTTGTTTGGCTGCTTGAATAAGAGTTTGTCTTTACAGCCATTTCGTTAAAAAATCTTTGTCATTTGTTTTGAAAGCTTTGTGAACTTTATTGAAGTTCCTTTTGTTCATTGACATCATAATGACAACTTCTACAAGTGAAGTTTCCTCCTTCACAAGATTCTTCGATGATGATATGAAGCGTGACTTTATTATATTGAAGGACATGGTGCAGATTTTGTTTAAGGATAAAAGAGAAAGCACTAAACTTCGTGAATAGTTGTTTTCCATGAAGGGAGAGAAGGAATAATTTTTTCAAAAATTGCATGATATGGAGATACAGCTCCATCAAGCCCAAGAGGCTTTTACCAAGAAAATGTGTGAGGAAGAGGTAATCCATTCTAATTTGTCTTCAGTCTCCTCATTAGAAAGATGTGTTGGTTCTTTCGAAAAACATACAAGAATTATAGGGTCCAAATTAATGATTAAAATGCGCTATGAAGGCAAAGGGTTAGGCAAGCATCCACAAGGAATGGTTGCCCTGTTTCGGTTGAGAAACGACCCAAGAATCTTGGTCTTGGCTATGTGAAATTTAATGGTGAAGACTCCAAAGCCATGAAAGCATGTGAGGCTACTTTAAAGAGAACCTTTTTTCCAAGTTCTAAGATGAAAATATGTAAAATTTGTTTCAAAGATGATTGCCATTGCTTTAAGCCTTTGTTGCAACAAGAAGATGGTAGACATGCAGCTTATGGCGAGCATGAAAGTTCATACAATTTTTAAGACAAAAACAGTGATGTTAGTCTACAAATGAAAATTGTAGCCTCTACTAGTTCATCTTCTCATGAAGACAAAAAGGATGCACATTCAAAGCAGCACAAGAGGTATGAATCTTCTCATGATCAATTTGATTGTGTTTCTACAAAGCATGATAATTTTACATGCTTAAATGGAAGAAAGATTTGTTGTACATATTGTGGTGGATTTAACCATGATGTTTCGAGATGCTGGATGAGGAAGAAAGCATACAGGAAGCAGATGATGCAAAGGCAACTTTCAAAGAAGGTGCATAAGATTTTCACATTTTTCCAAAAGAGGGGACATGTTGTCTCTCAATGTTGGACTTTGCATCCAACTAGTCATCCCAAGCACATGCAGCAAGAGGACAGAAAGATTGGCGATGTGGAACCAAGGATTTCATTATTGATGTGAAAATGGATGTTTCACATGAAGAAGAGTTGCAGTAGCAAAATTCGCCATGGAAGTGGCTTGGTCAGAAGTGGATGGACTTCTTAGCACAATAAGACGTACTCATCTTGTACATATGAAAATTTCGGTTGTATGCATGTATTTTATGCTGTAATCTCTCATTTGTTTGAGCCACCTTGGATCATTGATCAAGGCAGCGATGTTCAATTTCCTTCTGCAAATTTCTTGCCAAAAAATTTCTGAGTGAGCGCAAGAAAGACAGTTCTTGACAGGAGGACAAGTGCATCGAGTAAGGGAAGTGTGAATTTCTTTCTAGTTGTGGTTCAAAGTCACTAGCCATGCAAGGCAATTGTTTGGAGGCTGAAGAGAAGAGGGTGTTGTACTCTCATTAAATGTAAAGATCATTTTCGGTAGTCCAGAGAGCTTTTGGGGTCCAAAAGCTTCCCAGTGGGGAGGTGTGATCAGAAGATCATGTCCAAGTTATAAAAAATTCTCAAAAATGAAAGTGATAAAAAATGGTTGCAATATAAACGACCGAAAAGGTCTCATCGCTGTGATTCTGGCGCCATGAATGGTTCTCAAAACTGAAGTCATATGCAAAAGTTATTGAGGTTTGAAATCGTCCAATAAACTCCAAAATGAATTGACCAAGTTTGACTTTTAAATTTGGAAAAATTAAAATATATATATATATATATATATATATATATATATATATATATATATATATATATTCCAAGGAATATTCCAGGAATATTTCCTAGAATATTCCTCGAAATATTCCATTCGGGCATATTAGACTTTGACAAGTGGCAGATTTGTATTTGTGGTTGGGTTGACTTTTGGGTTTTTAGGCCTATCACATGCTGCCACGTGGCAAGCCCGGAGGCTGCCATGTGTCCCCAGGCCAGAGTTGGATGGCGTGGTAAAAAAATTTCTGTATAGTCTACAAGATTCGAAACCAGGTCTCATGCCCGCAAACGCACGGGCCCGACCAACCCGCCTCTACATTAGTTCTTACAAACTATGGTATTCACGTTGTATTTGGCAATTAAAAATGATTCGGGAGGAAAACAGAAGGGGCTAGCTCCTTAGGGCTAGCCCGACCCTCCATATAACTGTACGTCGTGACCACGCGCAAATATAACACGGTTAATGTTATCCACGATTTAAACGGCGGTCTTACCACCCATGTGACCACGTAAATGCACCAGACCACAATGCCACAGTTGCCGCAAACGGCTCCTCCGGCGGTCAGGGTGGCAGTCACATGTGACCCCGCCCCACTTAGCATTTAAATGCTAGTCCAAACCGTCCAGCTATTTCTGGAGCGCGTCACCATTTTCGGCATATTTTTCCATATTTGTCGAGTTTAACAGCAGTTACTCCACATTTAGTGGGGTTTTGGGGGGACATTGAGTAGTTTTCTTGGAGAGGCCATAACTTCCTCATTATTGAACCAAATTGAGTGCAATTTTAGTCAATTTTGGGTCTCTTCGACCTTCTGAATAGTTTGGAATAGGTTTTAGGTCGAGCAGAGGTGATCTACAATAGATTTTTCTTCGAGGAAGATGAAGAAGCCATCAGGGCCATCATGGAGAAGGCATTGTATTGGGTAATATTTCACTATTTAGTGTGAAACAAAAGCCATTTCTAGTTATTTTCTATCTTTTGAAGCTAAATTTACAAGTGGTTTTTCCTATTGAGGCATATTTTTACTTGTGTAACCATTTTGAGCAAATTAATAGAGCAAGGACATGCCATTGGGGAGCCTTAGACTGGCAGATGTAGCCCAGGAGGGGTAAACTGTCTCAACAATTTGTTGTGTTATGTGATGGTGAATTTTATTTGATGTGTATTTCTGTTGTGATATGTTAAACAGTAAATTTACTTAACTAATCCTCACACATAAAACTCATAAACATAACCAAAACTACTTTGTTTAACCTGCAACTCATGGAGAACACTTTGCACACTTTATTATATCATTATGGATATTTTGCATAGCGTAAAAAATACAATCCATTTCAGATCATCTCTCCAACTGTTGGTAAGAGTGATCGCTGCACTTCTACAAGTGTACCAGCGCTGGTATCTGTCTCCTCCTCATCATGCATCTCATGAGTAATGCATGGGGCACCGAATGTCAAGAACTCAAGACCATCTTGCAAAGATGCAAGTGATCCTCCTCTTGATGTAAGCACGCCTATAGCTGGTGGTGGTGGAGACTCCTCCTCCTAAGTGATAATGAAGACATCTTCTCTTAAATCTTCATGCAATATCTCCTTGATAATGGGAGATGTCACTATGTGAGATGTCTCTGGTTTCTTTCTACCAAATCTCTTCTTCAGTCTTTGAATAGAATCTGCATAAGCAGACACTTTCATGTGTGACAAGTGACTGAACCACCAATCTCTTGCTTCACCTTCTAGGTGCAACGTTGCAAACTCCACAACCTCTCTTTCTGATATATGATATTTCAAAAAGAATGTAAATAATTCTTCCCTCCAAGTCCTCAATGTGCTTGTGGAAGATCCATCAAATGTGGGCAAGAAGAATCTATGCCTCTTTCTTCTATTGTTGCTTCTGGATCTCCTCTCTTCTTTAAGTTGCAGGAACTGTTGGAGAGAGAGATTCTCCTCCAATGCTCTTGGATGTGACTTGTACTCAAACAGATGTTTTCTTAGGGTCTCATGCCCCAAACCTTCATCATATTCAAACCATTCCTCTTTCTCAAAGAAATTGGATCTAGTGGAATAATGTGAAGCTCTTTGCTTCTCCGGTCTTCTTTGCTGCTGAAGAGAAGTACTGGGACCTTCTTCATTCTGAAACCTTCTTGAGGTTTCTCTTTGCCTTTCTCTTCTTGTTTCATTGATCTCTTTGGAGAGATCCTTCATAGCTCTAAAGAAAGATGAGGAAAAACTTAATCCTTCCATAGTAGATCTCTACTATCTTGTTTTTCTTATGTTGTCAATAATGTCCACAAGTTGAGCCAAAGATCATGCTATGAAACCACTGTGATATCTCAAAATGTAATAATGCATTGATACACAAACACAATATTTGATACACAAAAAAAGTACATGTAAAAGTATGATCAACACAGATATACACAGAATAGATGAGCCATTTTATTATGTGGAGATGACTCAGCTACAATAGTGAGAAAAATGTACTCTGGCCAAAGAGACGACCTAGAAAGACCCTGAAAGCCTGCTACAATAAGCATTGCGTAATTGGAGAGTTGTAGGTAGCAATACTGCGTTGTCCCTTCAGCAAATAATGAACATATGACTGTTGGCTAAAAGGGAAATGCAGATCTATGGAGCTTAGGAGATCTGATGATGCCAAGATTCTAGGCTCTATGTTGGCAACCCAAGATAACCCAGAAAGGAAATTCCAGATCTATGAGATTCGAAATTTACCCTCTTGGGGTTTGATCCCTGGTCTGCTGGGTTATGCACATCTGAAGCTAGATCTGATCTTATGGTGGCTGCAATAAGATGTACAAACAGATCTAAGCTTTGAGGGTTGATCCCTCCTTCAAATCTCCAAGCTATAAGCTTGAGATCTTGTCTCTTCTTCCTCCTCCTCAATATGCAGCAACTAAATATGCAGCTGCTGGGAAAACTATGTTGTACAAGAGAGAGAAACTCAATGCCTGTTGAAATGTGTTGCAATAAGCTCCAGGCTTATGGAAACAGTGATGGCAAGGTGAGGATCCCTCACAGGATTCCTAGCTGAAATGCTAGAAACTTCCTTCCTCCTCTGGATCTACAATGATGGACTGCGCAATCTTTGATGGGACTGCTGCTGATAGGAGGTCAATAAAGTTTGGCTTGATGCCAGATCTGAAATGTGGCTCCGGGATGCCGATCTAAAGCTCAAGGTGACAGGAATAATCCTTCACCAGTTCTCCAGCTGAAATACTGAAGACAACCTCCTCCTCCCAAACTGATCTTCAGAAATAAGGCAATTTCTGAATATGGATGTTCTGCAGAGAGTTGGAACACTATGGAACCAATGTTTGTTGATGAAATAGTAGCTCAGAATACCTTCCCAAAGTAGGCACACAATTCCATCGTGGGTAAGGGTGGGATTCCCGCTCTGGAACACCATGTGCTAAAAAACACTGCAGACTTAGCTAAATAGCATAAGAGTGCATGGATGTCAAAATACAACTCCATATCTAAACAGATCATCAAATCATAAAATAAAGCCCGCCTTCTAGTGTGCCTTCATCTTCTTTATATAGATTATGAGCCTTCTCATGCCTTGGCCCACCTTGTTGATTGCGTTGTACATGTGGACATAGGCCTCCATGTTGATTGTATTGTCTCTCCATGATCTCCATCGTGTGTGAATGTAATGATCACCCTCTCCATCATGCGTGCATTAATACACCACTTCCTCCATCATCTCATCATGAATGCTCTATGATCTTACATTTGATTCCTTCCATGATCTTAGTTGATTGCTTCAACCTCCATTATCTTTCTCATTATTGAGACATGATCTCCACCCCTTTCACATTAAGAAGCGACTCCACTACTCTATAATGTAGAACAACATCTGAAATATCCACATTTACACATCAAAAGTGGACTTTATTTATCTTTGGGGTTTGTGGGTCCCTCCACCCTCTTATTTACTTAATTAATTATGAAAATTAATAACTATAATATTCCAATTATCTTGTGGAAAAATTGGGAATATTACAGAACGCTTAACAGAATAAACTAAGTGTTGAAGGTTAGGCGTAGTCCGAGAGCTGGAGTATTGGTGAAACGAAAAAAGTTAGTTGGTGTCGCATGACTCACCAATTTACAAGGTTGGAAAATCACCTTAAGAGTTCAGGGAGTGACAGTTAACAAGTTTGGGCACACGCTAACTCCTTTGCTCGTCGTTGGTCGCTCCTTCCTCCATATGTCGATCATGTCATTCGTCTGCACGTCGTTTCGTTGCTACCCCACACTCTTTCCCGGGGGCCCCATGGTGTGCGAACGACCATAATGTCGATCGCTACAATGTGCACAATGGGTCCACCGTTTAGGTGGTCGCTATAAGTCTTGAATGTGCATTTAGTTAAACGTGACTGCTATGCTGACTCATCTGTTGGGTTAAATGTGCTCATTATACCCAACTCGCATGTTCAGTTTTTCACCTCTCCATGAGTTTGCGGGCGTTTGTTGGTCATAGTGCCAACTTGGGTCCCTAGCATCCTCCCCACTATAAAAAGGTTGTCGCCCTCGACGATACCATCCTGACAAAATCCATCACCAAGACCAAATGTCGCAAAGTATCACCAGCTCCAACGACAATCGTCCTTGTTATATGAACTCTCTACATCCACTTCACGAACCTCCATCAAGGCTCATGACTTTATGTGGGTAAGAATCCTCAATATGCGTTCATCGGCCACAACTCGTCACAATCCTCCATACTACCTTGAATCACTAAAGGTTTCTCCCTCTAACTTGGCTTCATGCTACGGTCGCAACTCATATCGTGTCAATCCACCACATATCGTCATCATGTGATTTTTTGTTATAATACTCCAACTCAACTCCAACATATCTTAGTACATTTTTGACCCCCATGACATGGTATCAAAGATGATTTCCAATGATTTTTGAGTTCTCTTATATTTATACAAGTCATTGGGGCTCAAGGGACACGTCCATTGGGCTTCACGAGCCTACATGACGATGTGATCGACCTTGACAATTTGCACATGTGGGCATAAATTCAAAAATACATTCTGCTTGTCCAAATTTGATGATCTTTAGGTCGATTTTGGTCCTCTCAAAAATACCAACTCAATGAAATCATCATCTCCATCAAATGAGTTTTCCAAAGTGTAATTTGGCCCTAGTTGTCAATTTTAACACTCCCTCTCAACTAAGGATAATTCCACCTGTCAATCCATCCATCAGCATGCCATCATGTCATCATGTACCATCTTTGCATCTCTTCTCTACTCCGTTGAACACTAATGTAATGGTTAAGAGCATGTGTTTCCTCCTAAGAGGTCACAAGTTCAAAACCAGAGGGGGGTAGAGTATGTATGCCTTCATAGACTTAGCAGTCAAAATCGATGGGCATAGGTGGGTCCCTTGTCCCACAAACAAGGGGGTCTCATACACCAATTTGGTGTCTGGCTTGGTCATGACCTTATAATTGGATAATAATAATAATAAAATAATAAAGAAGAATTGATCGAGAGTGAGTCACAAGACCTTGCCACTTTCCACTAACAAAATTCGGTCCAAAGGTAGAACCCCAATCGGATTTGATCCTAGATCAAGTTGTTGAACACCATGCATCCAAGTCATAGGGAGTACAACAATAAATGATGCATCCCTCGGTAGTGCTATGGTCCCTAACCACTTTTCCCAACTCATTGGCTAGATGAGAGGTGCTTCCCATGTGTTCTAGAGTACATGGGTAGTATGATATTGTGGAAACATCGGGGAAAGAATAAATCACATCATGCTCGCAACCACACGTAGGGAAAGGATAAACCACATCCTACATGCATGAAAACCATCGAGAGTAGGAAAATGATGAAACACATCCCACTGACATGTCAACCACTGATCCTAGGGAATGAACATCCTACATGTGGGGAAAGGATGAACCACGTCCCACCGACATGTTCACATGTGACAACCAACAAATGCATATATTCATCCCTCACTGAAGTATCTGTGAGAGAAGGTGAACCACTCACCATGTTCATATGCCATAGAAGAAGGTGAACAACTCATCCTGCTCATATGCCATAGGAGAAGGTGAACCACTCATCCTATGCATATATCATCAATCGTAGGGGAAGGTGAACCACTCACCCTGTACATAATGCACCTATATGGGAAGGTTAACCACTCACGCTATGGTTTCTCATAGCTCCAAGAAGTACCCCAAGCCCTCATGAGCTCAATGTTCAACTAGAACTCTCCTAGTAGGGTCTATCCACGACTCCCAACCTCTCTCTGAAGAAAGATAATCTTGACCTTACCAAGAGGCTATGTAAGGATGACACTGATTTGCTCATCCAACTAACAATGATGGAACTCGATAGTTTTTCAATGTACCTATTGTAGCCTCTACAACACCCTCCAAAAATTCACCATCTGAAATTTTTTGAGCCCCCTGAGCATTGAAAAGCTAAGTCAAAATCTAAGGTTCAAGTCTATTTCAAGAAAATCCTTAAGTCGCTGAGTTGTAGTTTAGGTCTTTTTCCAAATTTGTGACCTATCGGGTCGCTAGGTCGCTAGGTCGCAACTCTCACTCGTTTCTCAAAATCTTGCAACCCTGCAACCCTCCCAGGTCGCAAGGTCGCACATCTCACAAGTGTGAGATATTTACGACCCAGCGACCTCATTTATTGCTCGCACGCGCGACCCCTTTATAAATAGAGGGGTCGCTAGGTCGCATTTCACCCACACGATGGAAAGCAAAAAAACGCTTCTGACAGGCCAACTGGAGCGTGATTTTCTCGGGTTAGTTGCCTAATCCTCCTGATGTTTCCGTTTTTTCCTTTGGTTTCCCTTGTCCATCGATCGAAGTCCTTTAAAGCCACCTAGCATCCCCAATTTGAGATCCTTTTGAAGCTTGAGCCTTTTCAAATGATCCAAACCCTGCCATTCCTAACACAAACTTGTAAATGGAGCCAACCAGCCACCCATGTGTTTGTCTTTTCCCCTCATGACTTCTTCATCCTCATTTATTGGTTTTCCCTCACTTAATCCTGGTATTGTTATGCTAAAATGCAACAAAAGGGCTGCGTCGCCGACGAAGTCTTCCACTCAGCCCTAGCATGACTTCCGACCCTAGTCGCTGAGTCGCATATCATTCAAAACTTGACATTTGCGACCTTGCGACTCAGTCGCAAGTCTCTAATTCACCCTTTCCCGGGTCTCTGTTAGGCTTAGGAAAAAAAAAAAAAAAAACAATAGTTAGGCATCTATTATTATGGCATCTATCTTATCCTGGGATTGTTTTATGAACATGCCAGGTGATTTCGAAGCAGAGTTAGAGTGCGTCTCCATCTCTTCAGACTCAAGCGACATGGGACCTCCAGCAGTTCGCAATAAAAACAAGAGCCCAAAGATAGAAGACACAGAAATGGAAATACCAATGTCTCCTCCCCCGATCTATAGGGACACCGCATGTACATTTGGCAAAGAAGACAACATAAGTTGGTATCAAGTATACCAAGAATTCGCACGACCGGAATTTCCAGAGGACCTCCCGGACCGGCAAGTATATGTACAAGTTAAAAGGTCAAAGCTTCACTACGCGGGTGCCCACCCTGCTATATTCCCATGTGCATAAGTCATTGAATGGATCATACAGAATACCGACCCCAGGAAGTGGGCAATTCGAGACCACGAGGGAAGAGCTTTTGCAACTCTAAAGGGCTCGGATGCAGAGTTTTACTATGCGCTTCCAGAACGGGAACAAACCTTCACAGAAGAATGGGCCACCACCCATGTGGTTGCCATAGCAGACACCTTGAGAGGATGGTGGGAGGAACCCAATAAATTCAAAATCAAGAAAGATCAGGAGTATCCAGTGGCGGGCCTCAGAAAGGTATACAAGCTAGTAGCAGCTATGCTTTGTAGGATATATGGTCGTTCTGATGCCACCACATTCAGTGGCACTTGGGTATCCCTGATGAACTATGTTACTATTTATGGCACTCATTTCAATTGGGCCCGCTTACTAGTGGTGTCTCTCAAAACAAACATATCTGTGGCACTGACACCAGAGGAGGGATACTCGTCCTAATTTTACATGGCGTCCTATCTATTGGATGTAGTTTGTTCCAGGTGCCACTTTGAGGGATGGGCTCACAACTGGGACCTGGAGCGGGCACGCCCAGTTCACATAAAAATGCAAGTATTCTGGGACTCTAAGTACAAGCAGGATATAGAGTCAATCTCACAACAGTTCATCCCTGCACTCTCCAGGAAATTGTTCGGTCAGGATACCCCATGCATGTCCTGGCAAGCCATAGAAACGTTAGTCAAGGTAGCACATTGGTTTCCACTGGCAGAATACACCTTTATTCGAGTCTTCGGTTCATTCAAGACTCCTCGTGCTCTGCCCCAATTTGTTACGGACAAGATGCTTCTTCAGGAAGTATGTTACCAGATGACTTCTGGTTTCTCAAAGGTCCTTACTAAAGGTAAGAAAAATTCGTGGCCTACATTGCCCCTCACCATTGGTGCCTACACAGTCAAGGATTTCAGGGAGGTAGAGGCAGAAGCAGAGCAAATCAAAGGTTTCTACCTGGGGCCTTTGGATCACCGGACATACGATCCTGAGAGGATAGTCCCTGACCACTGCAAATGGGCCAAGTTCAAATGGAGCTACCAGCATATTGAACGCCCGTATGAGGATGAGAAAAGAAACTAGTATAACACAGATAGGGAACTCGCCCCGGGAGCATGGTCCGATCAGGAGGATCCAGATGATCATACTTTGGAAGAAAGAATCCGCGAGTTGGGAGGCGCCTCTTCTTCCCAGGCCAAGAAGCCTCGAACCAACACGGTCCACAACTCTGCCACCCAACAAAAATAATAAGAAGCAGAAGCTCAGCTAGAAGCTGAAAAGAAGGCAAAAGAAGATGAAGATAAACGTAAAAAAAACCTGAAGGCGGAACAGAGAAAGAAACAGGCGAAGGATCCCCGGAAGAGGAAAGAAGAGCAGGAAGCGAAAGCAGAGGCTGAACGACAGCTCAAGAAATAATTGGATCAGGTGGAGGCCGAATGTAGAAGGAAGGAAGAACAGGAAGCAAAAGCGGAAGCAGAGCACAGACAGAAGGCAGAACAAGACAAGGAAGAGGCGGAGCGGCTTCGGAACAAGGAAGAAGAACAAAAAAGAAAAGAAGAGGAGGATCAAAGATCAAAAGACACTGAGACATATCCTCCAATAACAGGAGTACAAACCGAGTTGCAACCCATCGAAGTACCTATAATTAACAAGCGTTTTAAACTCTCCGAGCCAGGCTCCTCTGAAGGACAGGAGGAGGAGGTGTTCAACCTAACAAGACTCAGTTATGATCAGTTCACCTTCAAAATCTGACAGGAAAATAGGAGATGCCTAGCACGGAACCCTTCCGCCCCACTCACAGCCACGGTGGAAAAAGATATAGTCCTAGACACTAGGACCAACCCAGTGATGATAGCATCGGCCGGTACTGCTTTTTCCGCAGCCACAGAAGAAAATGTGAGTCGGATGAGTAGAGAAATCCTTGCCCTACAAAATAGATTGCAGGACTCTGAACAAAGGGAAGCAAGGGCGGAGCAAGAAAAGAGAGCATTAAGGGAAGAAATCCAACAGCTCTAGGACAAAAATACTCTTATTAACGAAGTACCGCTCACCGTACAAAGAGAGTTGGCGACGTTGGAGGTCACCATGAGACAGGTTTACGGTGAGATGTTCACTATAAAACAAACAGTCGCACCTCTACTAAGAGCCCAAGTAGAGACAAAGCATAGAAACGAGCAACTGAAAGAGGCCTCCGCTGCTTTGGATAAAATGATAGAATGGACAGGCAGATACCCACAGGCTCCGGAAAACTTGCCCAAGAAAGACTGGATTCACACCCAGAATGACAAGGTCCAAATCCGTATCAAGATGCAATCCAAGGAGAAGTTATCTAAAGATCTTGAAAAGGTAATGACCGCATACGAGCATTTGATCAGTGGCATCGACTCAATGCATGAACTACACCACATTCCATCTATGGGTGCACTAAGTGAGGAGAAGACGTGGGGACAGATAGATCAAGAGATTCAAGCATTTCTACAACCTATTAAACAAGCCACCACTACCCCTGATCTTGCCGCATCACAGGAGAACTTGGTTAAGTTTGTCATAACACCAATTTGGATCTATACTAAACTGGCTTCTTTAGCTAACCAGGTCACACTCAAGAGAGAAACTCTAATTCCGAATGCCTTAGAATGCTTGCACCTGTTAAGGGAAGAGACTCCTCTAATCTCCCCAGTCGCTATAGATTATCGCGAATGGCAGAATTTCCTCAAGGAGCAACAAGTTGATGTCCCCAACCTCGCAATCACGCGCACACTCCCATGATCAGATTGCAAGGTGCAAATCCACAGAAGAGGTCGCAGGTCGCACCATCCAGCCAAGTCGCAGGTCGCGCTCTCCAACAAGGTCGTAGGTCGCACTGCCCAACTGGGTCGCAGGTCACATCTTCCATTCAAGTCGCAAGGCAGCCCAAAGGTCAGGAAGGCGAAAAGTCGGGAAGCCCAAAGGGAAAGTTTTGTTCTATAAAAACTTCCTTCGGGAAAATTGTAAAGGCCTTTTGTTTTGGACTCAAAGAGATATAGAGCATGATATAGAAGGACTACAAATTTTTGAGTATGAATACAAGCATTTGTTAAACTCCATTTTTGGATCTGATGTTGGTAAATGGGTGAACACTATGAGTATTCTGTTTTCAATTTCTAACATCTTTTGATTAATGAAACTGTGTCTCCAATTACATCATTTATGCATTATAGTTTTCTAAACATGTGTTAATGGTGTGAAGTCTATTTCGTTTTCTCAATGAATGTTAATAACTTTGTTTACTGATAGTCATATTAACACCAAAACCATTTAAGGAAGTGAAGGGTGTTCTGCCATAAAGAATTGTTTCTTCTGTGGTTAGATCAGCGTACAAGCATGACCCTAATGATATGTTGTTGACGGCATTTCCTTTGGCCCCATGCTTTATAATTCAGCTTGCTACGCATAGTGTTGTATGTTCATTTAATTCATCAATCATGTGCCTTGTATGACCTGATGAGCGTGTGTCTACAAGTTTATAGATTCCTACTGAGACCCAAGGAAAGAAGGATTAAGCGGTAGCCGGACCCACACCCCGGACAGGATCCCTATTCCAAACGATTTAGAGTCTAGTTGGGACTTTTTACCAAGGAGATCCCCTGTTGTTGGCCGGATAGATTTTCCCATCAACAGTACCATATCAAAATAAAGTGATACGCAATACTTGGAGTTGTCGTGGAACATGTGTTCTCTGAAAAAGGAATCCCACTCAATAATATTACAATATACAACAGTGGTTATAAGCACGTCCTCAAATGGCTCACTGAAGAGCTTCCTCAACCAACTGGCTTCATAATAAGCCATACTTGATGCTATATACATCCAGCCTCAATAGTGCTTCCAGAGCAACTCAATCAAGAGATATGGCACTAGATGTGCTCTTTCAATCCATCACACTGCCACCCGAGCCAGCATCATAATATTCATGGAATCTTATATTCAGATAGTGTACCTCATATTATAAACAATAGAATCACAAAGATATCTTAATATGCAGTGATCCAATATATGAGACTCATCCATATATCAACTTAGAGTATTCATCGTGAGGCATACGACTAATAGGGTGTTAATCAAGAAAACCAGGGATCCCACAAGATATACATATGCAGGCCAGCAACTTCTCCATCTCATCATACTTTTAAGTGCAGGGAATATTGCATCAAGGCTAGGTCTTCCATCTTGACTTTAAAAGTCAACTCCCTCTTACATTGATAAACGAGACAGTCATCAATCAAACATCATCAATAGTTGCATCTTTACAATCCAATCAACATAGATCTTCCATAACTCCCTTTGAATATAGTGAAAGCGACCTTGCAAAAACATAATCATCAAGCAACCTATAACCTGTCCCTTTTCCTGCTATAGAACCTTAGGTCCATGTGCCAAAGTCATCAATCATAATCATGCAACTTCCATGCAGTCTCTCAAGTAACAGGGATATATCAAGGCATCATCAAATTCATCATGATCATAATCGGTTTCCATGACTTGCCTTCATCAATAAACATCGAGAAAGAAGTGTTGAAAAATTGTGTAACTAGGTTCAGTGTTCATAAGTATGAAATGTACTCTTGTAAATTATAAAATGAAAAGAAATAATTATTATTGGAGTATTATTTTCATGCTCAAGTTCTTTTATTTTATAGGTCAAGCACTCGTTGAGTGCTTCTAGGGTTTTAAATTCATTGTCATATATTGAAGACCCCAATGGGCACATTGTATCTTGTAAAGAAAATTATTTTTGTCTTTAAAGTGTCGAAATGTCCTCCAAGATCAAGTCGGCCTAAGTGAAGAGCCACGCTTATCCCTTGAAGAGGCCTATATAAAGAGAGGAACTCATCCTCCAAAGGATCACTCACTCATCTCTCATTCTATTCTAAGAAGAGGACGAAGAAGAGGTCGTAGGAAATCGAAGTGTTTCGAATAGTTCTCTCTCCCACATGCAATTCGAAGTTAGGGTTTCAGCGCAAGGGTTATATCTGGTTCGATCTTGGAAGGAAGAGAGAAAAGAAGTCAAGAGAAGGTCACTTAGGGTATCTCTCTAGCCCTATGTATCAAGGAAAGGAAATTGATGGGAAGAAGAGGCTCTAAAGAAGAATATCGAAGTCTTCTAGTGTGGCAGCAGCAGTTGCAATAGTTGTCGGGCAGACAAAATTTCGGATCTGCAAAAGGAGGTTGAAGTTCTAGCAGCAAGAAGTCGAGTTAGTGGTTAATGTTGATCTTGGAGAGTATTTTTCTGAGTCACAAGGTCATGGTATTCGTCAATTGAAGAATCTATAAGAAAAGAAGAGATTTAATGGTTTTCCCCCTAAAGAGGAGGGGTTTTGTCCCTGGCTTGCAGCCTATATATTGTCATTGTTTGTATTGTTTTGGTAGTTGTTTGATCTATTTCACATTATAATAATAAGGAAAAAAGCTAATAAGGAAAAAGGAAAAAGGAAACACAAACAGTTATCAAGTTAAAAAGAATTAACAAATTCATTGCCCTATTGAATTCTCAACATGGTATCAGAGCGCATAATGAAGATCTCCTCTACAATGAAGAAGTTCATCAAGAAATGTTCCAAGATAGAAAGCCATCTCAAGGAAGGTATCAAGAAAGCATGGAATCTCTTACTTTCTTCAAAGAATGTATTAATCAAGGATGAAAGTCTCTTCTCAACTCTCTCTGACACATTTCTAGATGAAGACATTTGGGCAATTGATAGTGGTGCATCAAGACACATGACTGGCCATTCCAAACAATTGAATACCCTATCAAAAGGAAAATCTACTTATTCAATGGAACTTGGAGATAAGAAAATCCCTATCAAAAGGAAAATCTACTTATTCAGTGGAACTTGGAGATAACAAAATCTATCCCGTAAAGGGTATTGGATCGACCTCTATAAAGCTGGAAAATGGAAGCAACATACACCTCAACAACATTACATTTGTTCCAGGTTTGCATAAAAATTTACTTTCCATTTCAAGCTTAGAAGATAAGGGTGATAGAGTAGGTTTCACTGATGGAAAAGTTGTTGAATGGAGTAAAGACTCAAGTATAGAACAAGCTAAATTCATTGGCATTCGAGAAGCAAGACTCTACAGACCGATATCTCTTGTGGCCCAAGCCCTAGTTCACATTGAATTTATCCCGTGTGAACTCTGGCATAGAAGATTTGGTCACCTACATTTCACGATCCTTCCAACTCTAAGTTCCACAATAGATGGAATATACCTGAACTGAAGGAAGATCATGAAGGAGTAAGGGACATGCATTTGGTAAGAATACCAAGAGACCATTTGGAAGAAGTGCTTAACGGTCAAAAGAAATCTTGGATCTTATTCACTCTAATGTATGTCGCCCTATGACTCCTAAATCACTTGGACGTCATCTATATTATGTCACATTTATAGATTATCATTCAAGAAAGACCTGGGTTTACTCAAAGAAAACCAAGGATGAAGTTTTTACAAAATTTCAAAAATTCAAAGTTGAAGTGGAGAACCTTACAGAAAGGAGAATCAAGATAATAAGATCTGATAATGGAGGATAATATACATCCAAAGAGATTATAGCATTATGTAAGGAGTCTAGGATTAAGAGGGCACTGATAGTCCCATATTCCCGAGAAAAAAGAAGTTGCAGAACAGAAAAATATATCCATTGAAGAAAGTGTAAAGGCAATGTTACATGATCAAGATCTACCTAAGTTTATGTGAGGAGAAGCCCCGAAGACAGTTGTTTACATTCAAAATCTAAGTCCCCACTTATCCCTAGACAACAAAACTTCGGAGGAAGTGTTCACTAGAAAGAAGCCATTTGTATATATCCATATACCAAAGGACAAAAGAAAGAATTTGGATCCATCATGCATGAAGAGAACCTTTGTTGGGTACAGCGACTCATCAAAAGCCTATAGGATCTACATAAAAGAAGTACATCACATAGAAGTCAATCATGATGTCATATTTGATGAAAGCATAGCATTCAATAAATCAAAGGAACTTTCCATAGACTATGATGATGAAGAACTTCTGGTATTTGAGGAAGAAGTTGACAATGGAGAAGAAGAATCACACCATGAAGAAGAAGGTCCTAGTGATACTGTTCAACTTGTGGTCCTCCCTGAAACAAGAAAAAGACCTAATTGGTTGAAATCTACACTACTTGATGCAAAATGTCATGGGGCAGCAAAAGGATCATTTAGAGAAAGCAAGAAACCCAAGAAATATTATGGGTATGATGCATACATGACAAAACTAATAGAAGCATAACCATCCACTTTTGAAGAGGTTGTAAATCATCAAGAATGGGAAAATGCCATGAATGAAGAGTATCAATCTATAATGAAGAATGGAGTCTGGGAGTTCCTACCTAGGCCCGAAGACAAATCTGTGGTAGCTTCCAAAATGGATCTACAAGATCAAGCATGTGGTAGATGGAATTATAGATAAGTATAAGGCAAGATTTGTGGCTAGGGGTTTCTCTCAACTAGAAAGCATCGACTACGAAGAGACATTTGCTCCAATAGCAAGATATACAATGATTCGTTCATTAGTCTCTCTGGCAGCTTCAATGGGATGGCACATCCACCAAATGGATGTCAAGACTGCTTTTCTGAATGGCACAATAGATGAAGAAGTCTATATCGAGCAACCATTGGGATTCGAAGTTAAAGATCAGAAGGAATATGTTTGCAAATTGAAGAAAGTATTATATGGCCTCAAGCAAGCACCAAGGACATCATATGCTATAATAGATGCATACCTACACAGAATATGCCTCACAAAAAGTTTTGTTGATCTGAACCTTTATATCAAGGTTGTAGATAAAGAACCTGTAATCATTGTTCGGTATGTAGATGATATTTTCTTAACAGGTGTAGAAGGTCCAATTGAAGAATGTAAGAAGCAACGAGTATCGGAATTTGACATGAAGGATCCTGGGCTGATGTGTTACTATTTGGGACTAGAAGTCTAACAAGGACCTCACGAAGTTTATTTGGGTCAAGGAAAGTACATGATCAAGATGTTGGAGAGGTTTAACATGATGGAATGCAAACCTATGACCACTCTGATAATCACAAACTTGAAGAGACTAATGAGTTTTGAATCAAGCCCTATGGATCCTTCCAAGTATAGACAACTTATTGGCTCACTGATGTACTTGGTGAATAGTCAATTGGACAAATGCTTTGCAATAAATGTTCTTAGTCAATTCCAAGTGGAGCCAAAGCATGATCATTGGATAGCAGCAAAACATATTATGAGATATCTGCGGGGAACCATCCACTATTATCTAAAGTATGACGGAAGGAATGATGTCCAGCTGATTGGATATATAGACTCTGACTGGGGTGGCAGTGAGCAAGAATGAAGGAGCACAACAGGAGGATGTTTTAGTTTAGGATCCTCCATGGTCTCATGGATGAACAAAAAGCAAGACACAATGGCTTTGAGTAGTGTTGAGGTTGAATATGTTGCACACTGTAAGCAGAGAAGCAGTATGGTTGAGGAAACTACTATCTAACTTGTTTGAAAGACCGATGAACCCTACAGTGATACTTTGTGATAACACCAGTTGTATACATTTGTCTAGAGATCCAATGTTTCATGGAAAGACAAAGCATATAAACAAGAAGTATCATTATATTCGAGAGCTAGTCCAAAATGGTGTTGCAGCAACAGAATATCTCCACTAATGAGCAAGTAGTTGATATATTGACAAAGTCACTTCCGAACAAGAAGCTTGTGTACTTGAGAGACAAGCTTGGTTTGGTTGATGCATCCTCCCTAATTGAGAGGGAGAGATAGACACTACATTCTTGTCTTCACTTGGGAAGAAAGAATGAAGGAGGATTGGGTAACCATCTGGCATTCGATACTCTTTGAGAATGTGGTAGGGCATTCAAGACAAGGGTAGTCGTGGACCTATATTCTTTGAAGACTAGCTATCCAAGATAAGAATAGTCCAAAGAAGGTCATACTCTGTGAAAACCCGGGTGGAGTATGTACCTTGAGAGACAATGATGATGGTGTCTATAAATCATTGGCCTCGCCAGCATTGTGATCTGATCTTGTGGAGAGATAGAGTTGTTAGTCAAGACCTTGCTATGTGACAATGTTGGTTTAGTTAAGAGGAAGTCTTAAAAATGTGTAACTAGATTCAGTCTTCATAAGTATGAAATGTATTCTTGTAAATTATAAAATAAAAAGAAATTATTATTATTGGAGCATGGGTTTCATAATAAGTTCTTTTATTTCATAGGTCAAGCACCCATTGAGTCCTTCTAGGGTTTGAGAGAAACCCCTAGCCACATTGTATCTTGTAAAGAAATTTTATTTTTGTCTTTAAACTGTCGAAATGCCCTCCAAGATCAAGTCGACCTTGAAGCGAAGAAGAGAACAAAGAAGAGGTCGAAGAAGAGAACGAAAAAGAGGTCGAAGTGTTTGGGCTAGTTCTCTCTCCCACGTGCAAGTCGAAGCTAGGGTTTATGTACAAGAGTTATATCTAGTTCGATCTTGGAAGGAAGAGAGAAAAGAAGTCAAGCAAAGGTCGCTTAGGGTATCTCTCTAGCCTCTAAAGAAGAAGATCGAAGTCTTCTAGTGTGGTAGCAGCAGTTGCACTAGTTATCGAGCAAACAAAATTTTGGATCTGCAGTAGGAGGTCAAAGTTCTAATAACAAGAAGCCAAGTTAGTTGTTGATCTTGATCTTGGAGGCTATTTGTTTGAGTCAATTGAAGAATCTATAAGAAGAGAATAGATTTAAGGGTTTTTTTCCTCGAGAGAAGGGGTTTTGGCCCTAACTTGTAGCCTATATACTATGTCACTATTCTTATTGCTTGATAGTTGTTTGATGTATTTCACATTATAATAATAAGGAACAAAGCTAATAAGGAAAAAGGAAAAAGGAAACAAAAACAATTATCAAGTTAGAAAATTAGCATATTCATTGCACTATTGAATTCTCAACAAGAAGAGTCATCGGGTCATACTGCCAAGGATTCTATAGCTCCCTCTGAAGCCTTGCTTCATGTGATCATCTAGTTTTCAATCATGAGCTTCTCATGCAAAGGATGAGACTTTCCACGAGACAATTGCAACAACACACTTCTAGAAGCTTGCTTCAGATCATAGAGTAACTTTGAAGAATCATCATGGTCCCTCCTCAACCAAAGTGAAGAAATCTTCCCATTGAGATTGTCCCAAAACAACTACATTATCCTTCATTGCTAGATGATTGCAACCAACACATTAAATCACCCAATCCATGATGAGGAGGGGTTATTCACATCCAGGCATCCATATTCATAAGACCATCCTTCATAAGATCCTAACACAACACATCAAAGTGCTCAATGACCCAATCAAGATGCAAAAATCAAGGCCCTCGCATTTCCCTCTGCTCATCGTGCCTACCAAGACATAGGATATGCCATGCACATCCTTCTTCTAATGCTTTCTTCATGAGGCACCTGCAATAGCCATAGACAAGCACTACCAAGCAAAATATGTGATCATAAAAGCATTAAATACGATCTAGGGTTTTCATATACTAATGGAGAATGGAATTCAAAACATCATCCTCATCAACCATACCCTAGAATCCACAAACCCCAAAAATCAAAAGAAAGGGTTTGTTATGAGGGAACATAATGGAGTTAGGGTTTCATATTTGAGCTAGGGTTTCTCATGAACCATCCAGAGCTCTTATTCAAATCAAACCCTCCATCAAAAGAAACTTAAAATAAAAAATAAATGCATTACATGTACCTTGAGAGATACCATTCTTCTTATTTTACCTTCATACAGGCTGCTACAGGGGTCTGCTCCAAAGTGCCTTGCACTTCTTCTATCTCCCAAACATTCAAGGGTACTATCATCCTTATCCAAAGGTGCCAACATAAAGGAGTTACACACTTTTCTTAGATGAACTTCCTTTGCTTTGGTTGCTAGAAAAAAATAGGATCACATGGAGGGTTGCCACTAAACCTTCTCAAAACCACATCAACTACTAGATAATTAGCAACTTAGTCAACAATATGACATTATGGAGAATTTTTTCTATTCTTCAAAAATCATTTTCAGATTGATGTCTCAAGAGACCATCCGTTCACATAACTACATATTGTATTTTCATTGACTTTAGGGCACCTTTTGTGAAGGCTTCAAAGACATGAATATATATTCCTCATTGATTTGCAAGTTGACTTCAATGGAACTAGCTTATAACACTTGTATAAGCTTCACACAACTCTAATACCATGTTGATTCTCTAGTGCTAATTAGACAAACACATTTTTTTTACAGTTGATAATTACTTCTAATGATATATAATATTACTTTAACGCCATTAAGTAATTACACTCAGGGAATACCTCCCACAACTACCGAATAAATTCAACTCTAGGAATGTGTCACCCACCATGAGTAGGATAATGCCTTCAGCCCACTTGAAACAATCCCAATGTTGTAAGTAAAGGCTACACCAAAAGACAAGTAAAATTGTTTGAAAGAGAAAGTGACACAGCCTAACTTGGCTCCGTCTACCCATACACCATTACTATAATTTTTCCAATGCAATAATTTATAGGAAAATGCCATTCCAAACCTAACGCTAGTAAATGATGGATGAGGGCCCTCCCCAAGGACCATGAAGATCCCCACTAGATGTGATTTTGAGCCTAACACTAGCATGATTTGTGCCTATCATTGTGTACATCTTGTTGCATTTCAAAAGGAGACCATGCACTAGACGTTCATTAGAATCTATGGCATGTTGTTAAGTACTTACCTAGTCGTCCACCGGTGTGTACAACTCTCACAAAGACCGCTAGTTAGTTTAATATGTGGAATTCCCTCTATCATCTTTACACGACTCATGATATAAATTTTCAAAGATGGTATTGACAAAAGTGTTGATGTCATAATTTGTAGTGAATCCACTTTTTTAAAGGAAATGAAGATTATTATCAGATTTATCAAAATAATCGATGTCTTTGAGAGCCCACTCATCAAATCTTAGAAAACACTTTTGTAATGGGGTGGTGACATTGTAAGATTCTCCAAACTAATAACAGGTAAAACAGGCAGGGATGATCTATCACTAATAACTAATGCTCCATTATACTTTTGTTCATAGTTAAAGAGCACATGGTGCTTCATTATATTCGTAGAGGCTCTAGAACCGGCAACGCATGTGTGTGAAGAGCTAGATGACCAATATGCAATATGTAGGTCCATAAGGCTCTGCTACCCTTGGGAACTACAAAAAAGGGATCATGATACCAGCGCTGTCCAGAAACGGCACAAAAATTTTGGCTGAGAGAGAACTGAACGATGCACTAATCTTAGAAGCATTACTGCACACATATACACAAGGAAAAAGAGGAACCAAGAAAAATCCAAAAATAGGAGGGTGTTGGTGGAGAAAAGAGATTAAAAAACCACGAGGGCAGACTCATGTTCTGCTGCAAATTTTTGTTTTAACAGATTTTGCAATAATAATTATCTAAAAAAGAACAGTACAGAGGAGATCCCATTAGATCCGACACCACATGTTAAGAATATAATGAGACAGTTGATCCGTGACCTTTTCAAATAGAGCTAAATATTACAAATAGAGCAAACTCTTCAGAAATGCCCTTGGCAAAGGATGAAAGAGTTGGATGATACAAATGACTCGTTTATATACATCCTTTAGAAGTGCCCTTTGGTAAGGAATGAATGAGATGATACAAATGATTGTAACATTTTATTTGTACACATCCTTTTGCGTAGATTGGGTAGATAGCCCCAAGAGGGAGGGCTAGGCCAACCTGATCAAATATCATAAAGATACAGTAAATGGATTTCTTAGATACCCATGTGTAAGATCCATGAAGCTATTAATGCATTAATACAATGAAGCAATGTGCATATGTCCTCAAGTGAAGATTAACTACATGAGCTCAACAGTCTTCTCATTCCAAATTATCATGATCATAATAATACAAGCCCGACTGGTATTTCAAAATCCAGAAATATAAGAAATATTCAAAGTAACAACAATAAACTTTGCCAGAGATCTATCTTCTGGATCCATCACATAAATCTTTTAAATTGCCGATGTGTTTTGAACCAGCAAACTTGGCATCTCACAAGAAACAAGTTGTCCTAATTTTTCATGATGATAAAACACAATTTGTAACCTGATATTAGCAGTGAACATTGCAAGACTATAATAACATGATAATATAAATTAGTCCAAAATTGGATAATAGTAAGAAGCAACTTAGTAGCATGATAATAACAGTGAGCTTAGTATCTAATAAGCAAGCCATGTCCAAATTTTCCATACAGCAACATGCTATATAACCCTAACACCAAAGCTGACTCAGCCTTCTCTAACTCTAAAGCCTAAGCAGAATTTACAACTTTAAATTACGTATGCATGTAAACAAAGATGCACACTGACATTCGTGGAAAACTTGACTGGACAGACGATTGCAGCATAAATCCATCTGTCCCTAGACACACTAAAGGTATCCATGTTAATCTCAGGGGCAATAGTTAATGAAACTACCAGTGAACACTGAAACAGTCACCGAACAAATACCCCTATATTTCTGTAAGGTTGTAATTTATAACGCTTCACACTTCACAATCCAGACTGATTTATTGTGAGATGTATCTGTCAGACTGCTCTTGAAGAAGTCTTGCCGAGGCCTTTGCATCTAGGAACAATGTACTAACGTCTTCTAGGTCTTCCTGAAAAAGAATATCAACAAAAAAAATAATCACCAAAAATATGAACCAATCTATTGAAATGCAAGCTACTTGAAATTGGAAAACAGATAATGACCTTGCAAATTTGATCACGACCATTAGTGCGTGCCATAATACTTGCAGGTGATAAGAGCTGGACTGCATGCCTGCACATAAGAGGAATAACCACATGTTCAGAATACACAATTTGGCCATCTGATACATTTGAAGTCATAATTGACAAAATATTAAACCAGGTTTTCTTTAGTCCTTCAGAAGCATGAAAAAGATGATGTAACAACACAATGAGGTAAATAAAAAACAACTTTTGAATCAAATAAAACACTAACATGTTGGGAAAGAAATACAAATTCAGAACTAGACGTGACAAAAAAATTAGAAATTACAGATGGATGACAAAACAAAAGAACAGCAATAAAATATCACGAAAGAAAGTCAGCACCCTCAACTAAGAAACATGCTTTGGTGCTGAAAATCGTCTTTCCACTGACAACTGTACACACATGGGAAATAAAACAGGCAAATAAATGCAGACCCTCGGTCAAAGTGGACACTGAACGAGCTTTCTATCTTGTAAAATTGTCATTGGTGCATAATGCAGACAATAGAGGATTTCTAGTATTTATAATATTTCAATTCCCTTGAAGAGCAAATACCAGCAAGATTTACATGGTTAACAGTGATATGTCCATACAGGAATTATTTTGAACTGATGAAAGTATTTGTTGACTATTGGGAATCGTCACTTGTTTGGAATGTGTTTGCAAGTTGTAGCAGAATCAAAGTTACTTTTATCGCTATCAGGGGAATGTATCCTTGAGTGTCCAAAACATAAATTATTGGCAATATCAGGGAAAATATTGGAAATTATAAGGAAACTTTAAAAAATACAAAAATAACCATTTTTTCATTTTTTTAAACTAGCAATATCAACATCAAGCAAACACATTGCCACATAAATATGAAAATAAAACAGATATATAGGATGTATAAGATGCGGTACACGACATCAATACTGAAATATGATATATGTCCTGAGTTGAAGTTCTTAGAGGTTGATACAAAATCACATCAAAACAAAAATAAATAGATCTTGTGAGATGAATCATGGTAAAACAAAAGATTTCCCCTTGTTTGCTTGATGGAAAATGGTCACCGCATCCTTAGCAATATTATCAAAACCGGACCAGTTGACCCGAAAAACTTGATCTGGACTAGAACCAGAAAAAATCCGGACCAAATGACTGACCAAAAAATATACAAAATATTCTAATTTTGAAAAAAACTCATGTATTCATGTGCATTCAGATTCCACATAAATCCAAACCATTATACACAAATATGCAAAGTTTCTCATGTATATAGCAAGGGTGCATATAACCAAAATAACACTAAGTGCAATCCATCTCTGAAAAAAAAAAATCAACAGAGAGGCTCTAAATGGCCTCTCATATCCAAATAAAAATCATGCCTATATTGGGATCCTCATCATCAATATCACCCTATAAGCATTCAAAATAAAATAGAAAAAATTTAACATGCCTAATCAGTGATTTTGCTCGAGTGAAAGGTATAATTTTCCTAAGGTTGTCACAAAGGAGTTCAATTATCAATGCCACCAACATCAAGGTGGTGCTCTTGATTAAATGTTAGTTCCGTACTTTCATACATGACAGAATTCCATGGAAACATTGCAATCCTACCAATCCTAAAATTCTGAAAACTATTGGAGTACTGATATTTGAATGAAATATAAAATTCTACTTTCTCCATATGAAATCAATGAGGTCGGAACCACTCTCAAACATCCTAAAACAATTAACGGTAGTGTTAAAAATAAAATAAAAGAATGAAATGAAAACAAAAGATTTTCCCTTGAGTGTCTGATGGAAACTAGTCGCATTATCATCAGAGCTCAACCCTCTAACTCAATATTGCAAAATGAGGTTAAATGACCAAGAATTTGGTTATAAGTTGATACCGACACAAATAAAGCAATAATTTCCAAATTATCGCGATAATTTCAAAACCTAAAATTATCGCGATAGATACAGGCACTTATATTGCCACTTTGGTTTTTGGAGATAATATCTTGATAATTCCGATATTATCACGATAAATCTAACACTAAGAAAAACTCCCAAATAAGTAAATTTGTAACTTACAATTGATACATCAAGTTGATCAAAAGGTGTGTTGCAATTGAATATGACTATCTTCAAGGACATAAAACAATTGGTGCTTAGGAAGGCATCCCTAGCTCAAAGGGTTCAAGGTGTATACAAGTATGCAATGGTGAATCACAATCATGGTGATTGCACGAGAATCACCCTGCAAAAGCATGTACACATGGGATGCATAGGTCATATAGCATCAACTTATCTTACTTGGGAATGTCATTATTATTAATTTTCTAACCCCAGCAACCTGGCTAATTATTTCCTAGAAGACTTATTGTTGTAAATTTAATTATTATGTGGATACACTAAATAAAAAGCATTGTTGCGATTGTAACACGTAAAAAATAGATAATAGCAGAAGCAAACATTAACCAATCTCAAACACATGCACACAATCCCTTTTTGCATGTCCACATGGGATGCATAGATCATATAGCATCAACTTATCTTACTTACGAATGTCTCTATTATTAATTTTCTAACCCCAACAACCTGGCTAATTATTTCCTAGAAGATTTATTGTTGTAAATTTAATTATTATGTAGATACACTAGATAAAAAGCATTGTGGAGATTGTAACACGTAAAAAATAGATAATAGTAGAAGCAAACATTAACCAATCTCAAACACATGCACACAATATCTTCCCTTCAAAATCTGTTGTTTTATTAACAATAAATTATAGCATACAAGGGCTCCCTTATTGGGATAATGGCCCTTTGAGGAAATCACAAATACAACAAAAACCTGGAAATGATCCGACTAATCAAACCCTTTGCAAATCTTGCTTGGAATATTTCGGTCCTTCTCCTTGCTGCCCCTTACAATATTTCTTAGATCCTGCACACTTGGATAAAAGTCCTTCACCCAATCAATGAGATCCCATATCTCATTGTGTCTTGTCCTCAAAGATGTGTCTTCTTCCTTATCCTAGCCTTCCTTTTATAAGTTTGAGTAATTGACCGTTGAAATTAGATCTCATCATCACTTAAGATCAATGTTTGAGATTCATATAAATCACTAATGCAAATAAACTTTGCATTTCATACTTAGAAATGATCCGACTAATCACACCCTTGCTTGGTTGATTTTGATCCTTCTCCATTGCTACCCCTTGCACTCTTCCTCAAATCTTGCACACTTGGATGAAAGTCCTTCATCCAATCACTGAGATATCACTATCTCATTGTGTCTCGTGCTCAAAGACATGCCTTCTCCCTTTATCCTAGCACTTGTTGTATAAGTTTGAGTTATTGACCAAATCCATAGCCCTAATTTCCGAAGTGATTAACAGTCGAGATTAAATCTCAACATCACTTGAGATCAATAGTTAAGATTCATCTAATTCACTAATGCAAATAACCTTTGTATTTCAATGCATTAACTCACTTTATCATATTAAAATCAATTACTTTAATAATTAAAATAATTGTTAAGGTTAAGGGTCAATTAGGTGACTTTTGCATGTCTATAGACTTTGACTTGTGCAGTACATGCCCAATACTACTCATCTACACACCATCGTGGACCACATTTCATAAATTTTCATACTGGATCCACCTGCTTCAACACATCACAACTTGTAGGTCACTTTTCATCAAATTTTCAGACTGGACCCACTACTATCATTTAAGCCCAATATCATATATCAAAACTAAAACTGATCACTGTACCAAATCATTCAACCACTCACTAAATCAGTCTCTCATATCACAATTCTCTAAACCCCATACAACAAGTTGCATCATGATCGTTCATCATATCAAATCACAATCAATTTAACTTCGAACCTCATTGTTAAACCCAGATCTTCATGAAAGACTTCATTGACAGACAATAGCAAACTCAAAAACACTGATTGAACTGATCACAAGACATATTCATGAGAAAACCTAGAATATATACACGCTTATCACAAACCATTTCTGCATGTATACGTGCTTTTCAGGAATGAAACCCACATACAGATCTTCCCATACTACAGAATCGATACGCTAATATGCAGAAGAGTATTTGCGTGTGTACGGGCCTTACCAAAGACAAACCGGCATACAAATCTACAAATTTTGACTGGCACCTTCACTACACATCAGAACTTCAGACATACCCAGATCACAACATTCAAAATAATAAACATGCGTCAAATCACAACTCTAATCAACACATAAGTTGATTATACAATACATAGTCATTGAAGGTCTATTGAGCCTGATCCATCATTATATTACCCAGTCCATACCTATTTCAGATCAAGCACTCATCAATAACTCATACCATGCAATCACACTTCAGATCGAAGTATTCATCAATGACCCTCTCTCTTGCACACCCTTATCACTTTGATCTTCTCCTCCTTATATAGCTTGGGCCTTAGCCAATACCACAGGTCAAAACCACACTAGAGCCGATGGTAATCCTGGACGGGATCAAATATCTGTTGACATGCTCATTACCATGGGATAATACCATGGTATAGACCCTTGGTATATTAGGAAACCATAGTGCGAAAATTGTACACGCTTTCTTTTCTTTACTTTTACAAACAAAACATTACTTTAACCTTTTCTTTTAGAAAAAAGAGATCATTTACCTTTAATGACAACAAGTGAGTCATTTCCAAAAGTAACATTCTTTTCTTTCTCTAATTCATTGTATGAAATGAGCTTATCTTTATTACTTGTCATGTGTTTTGAGCATCTGTTGTCAATGTACCACTAATTTTCTTAATCATCCGCATACAAAGCTATACCACAATTTTCGAATTCTAAGGTCTTCCTTTTCCATACTTAGAAGTTGTTGCTATTTACTCCTTTTGAGATATTGGCTGCATTTTGGTCCTACATTTAGATTCCTTATGTCCAAAGTTATTGCAAAAAGAGCATTATATTTCATTTTGAAGAGGTGAGAAATTATTATAGGTGTTTTTCTTGAGTCTCATTCTTTTGTTTTCTTACTTCTTTGGTCATGATAGTTTTGTATGCAACACATTGAGCATCATTGTGGCCAAAATTATGACACGTGAAAAACATTGTCCATTAAAGTGGAAATGTCTGGGAGCATAGTATCTTCTAGTGTTATTTAGCTTTTGATTAAAGCTTCTGATGTTGTTTACCCTTGGATTGGAGTGGGCACGATTTACCTGTGAAGTATCTTTATTCTTTTGCTGAAAGCTGTAGTTTTGTTGACTGCTTTTTGCTGCATTAAGATAGCTTCTTGTTACTACAGAGGGCTTTTCAGTCTTTGATGTTCTCCAAAATCCAAGACATGTCTTCATAAGAGGAGAGCATTTTACCTTGATGATTTCATCTAAGGTTTCAAAACCTTTAGCAAATCTAAGATTTAGAATTTTTACTTTCTCAAGTACCTTTCTTAGACTTACTATTTCTCAGACTCATTAGTACTTCTTTCAAATGCTATGAGCAATTTAAAATCTTGATCAAACTCTCCCTCTTCACTATTTGACAAGCCATCACTATCTTTATCAGTATAATAACTTCTCTTATTTTCAAACCGTTTCCTATTCATTTTTGTAGTTTCTTTCCCCTTTTCATGGTTTCCTTTATGAGGACACTTAGCAACATAATGACCAACTCTACCACAAGCAAAACACTTGAAGGGAAGCTTACCTCTGAACCTTTCGGTGTCTAGTTGGAGTTTCTTTACAAAATTTACCTTATCTTCTTCCGATATATAACTTGATTCATTGTGTTCTTCCTTTTCTTTTCCTCTTGCAGCTGCTATGAATGCACCTTTTCTTATATTTGAAGGACCTCCTTTTCTCATTTCAAAGGTTGTTAAAATCCCGTGGAGCTGTACAACAGTAAGGTTCTGCAGATCCTGCATTTCTTCAATGGCAAATACTTTCTAATCGAATTTTGGAGTTAGAGATCTCAAAATTCTCTCTACTATGGTTGAGTCTTTTATTTCTTCACCCAGATTTCTCATACGATTCTCAATCTCATCTACTCTTAGGAAGAAACTTGCAATGCTTTCATCATTATGCATTCTAAGAGTTTCATATTGAATTCTAAGAGTTTGAAGTTTAGCACTTTTTACCTTGGTGTCACCTCATAGCTTTGGATGATCTTGTCCCATATAGCCTTTGTTGAATTTAGCTGCATGACTTTGACAAATTCTGATTTTGCCAAGGTTCCCAACAAGCAATGACAATTTTTGCATTGGTTTCGTATTTCTTCTTTTCTGCCTCATTTGTGGGAACGAAGGATGGATATTGATAACCTCCTTCAACGATTGCCCATACATCTGCTCCAAGAGATTGCAGATAGGATCGTGTTCTTGTCTTCCAGAAAAGTAGATTACTTTCGTTGAATAGTGGTGGCCTGATAATTGTTGTCCCCTCTTGATTGCTCATCTTGGTGGATCTTCCTTCAAGCAATCAAGCTGCTTTTGAAGAACCTATTATGATACCAATTGTTGGGAAAAAAACTGGTAGGGGGGGTGAATCAGTATTTCAAAACATACATAAACTTTTTCTTTTATTCTAATTTATGTACGCAAGTATACCGAAGTGAAACTGCATATATATGCACCTTTTATGCAGACAACTAGTGTATATTCAGTGAACTTATATTTCAGTTAAATCTTCATCTGTTTATCTTAAACTAGAGCATCAGTGATTCATCAAACATTTAATAAGCAGTAAACATGTGCAATAAGAACAGAATAAAGCATCACACACAAGCAACACATATGAACACCAATATTTTAGGTGGAAACCCAATGTGGGAGAAAACCACTGTTGTTGTCGTCTTTGTCTTCCATTTTATTATAATGAAAACTTCTTACAATCTTGTACTACCGCAAACTCATACCAACATGCAGGCACCGACCTGCAGAAGGTTATAACCTTCACTAGTTCTCCAACTCCTACTGGATGATAGCTCCAACCCCCTGATCTCGTTTACCAGCACCTACTGGAAGGGAGCTCCAACCCCCTGATCTGATCACCAGCTAATACTGGCAAGAAGCTTCGACTTCCTCACTGAAGGCTCTAACCCTCAGCACCATGGTGGACCACATTTCATAAATTTTCATATTGGATCCACCTGCTTCAACACATCACAACTTGTAGGCCACTTTTCATCATATTTTCAGACTAGACCCACTAATATCATTTAACCCCAATATCATATATCAAAACTAAAATTGATCATTGTACCAAATCATTCAACCAATCACTAAATCATTATGTCAGATCACAGTGCTCTGAACCCCATACAGCGAGTTGCATCATGACCATTCATCATATCAAATCACAATCAATTTAACTTCAAACATCATTGTTAAACCCAGATCTTCATGAAAGACTTCATTGACAGACAGCATCTAACTCAGAAAGACTATTGAACTGATCACACGACATATTCAGGAAAAACCCTAGAATATATACACGCTTATCATAAACCATTTCTGCGTGTATACGCGCTTTTCAGGAATAAAACCCGCATACAGATCTTCCCATACTGCAGAATCAATACACTACTATGCAGAAGAGCATTTGCGTGTGTACACACCTTACCATAGACAAACCCGTGTACATATCTGCAAATTTTGACTGATAGCTTCGCTGCACATCAAAACTTCAGACATACCCAGATCACGACATTCATAGTAATAAACACATGTCAAATCACAAATCTAATCAACCCATAAGTTGATTATACAATAAATAGTCATTTCAGGTCTATTGAGTTTGATCCATCATTGTATTACCGAGTGCATACTTATTTCAGATCAACCACTCATCGATAACCCATACCATGCAATCACACTTCAGGTCGAAGTATTCATCAATCACCCTCCCTCTTGGACACCCTTATCACTTTGATTTTCTCCTTCTTATATAGCTTGGTCCTTAGCTAATACCACAGGTCAAAACCACACTAGTGTTGATGGTAATCCTAGATTGGGATCAAATATCCGTTGACATGCTAATTACTATGGGCTACTACCATGGTAAAGACCCTTGGTATTCAGGAAACCATAGTGCAGAAACTGTACGCACTTTCTTTTCTTCATACATGCATGTGTACGAGGCTTTGCTTCACCGAACCCGAGTATATTTCTTCAATTGTTCACCTAAATTATTCTTTTGTCTCTGAACTACATGCCTTTTTCCAATCACTTTGTTGCCACTGAACTGGCCTGTTAATACATCCTGCATCAAAGAAGTTTCCATCAATGTACAACTCATCAAGTAGGTTGCCATCAAGGGCAGCATATACATCATAATGCCAACACTCTCCCCCATTATTTGATCTCAAGACCTTCATCTTCTTGCCATCCTTAAACTCTCAAAACCAACTAAAGACATCATCCTTGGTGTTCATGAAGAGGATCCAAGTTTTCCCAGAATATTGATCAATAAATGTGACATAATATTATGTTCTCGTATCGAAGCCATTAACATCAACCCACATGTGTTTGAGTGAATGAGATCCAAAATCCCCTTAGACCTACTCTCGCCACTTGGAAACGCATCCTCGGCATTATTTCCAAGTGCGCACCCCCTAAACACGCCCTACTACTCAAAAAATGAAGTTTGGGAGACTAATGACAATCTCCATAAGGATTAGCAACAGCATGTACCACAAGTGCCCCATCCTCCTGTGCCATAACTCACAAAGGTTGTCACTATTATGTACTAATTCCTAAGCAAATTTTTTCGTCAACCTGTATAAGTTGCTTTCTTTAATCCTAATAACCACTCTTGTGTCTAGGCAAGACTCCTCTAGCCAAATGAGCACCTAACTATTCCTGAACATAACCACATATCCTTTATCTTCGATCATTGAGACTGAGAGCAAGCGCTTCTTCAGTCTGGGTACAAATAACACATTCTTGGCTTCCAACATCCATCCTAACTCTAGCTAAAACTTAATGGTTCCAGGCTTCTAGCACCCTTCACTACATACTTGCATCACTCCCAAGCACCATGTGTGAATCCAAGTCTCTCTCCGTTAAATTGTTAAACAACTCTCGTGCCTCTGTCATATGACATGATGCACCACTATCCAAGTATAAAGCACTCCTAGTGTTAATGTTGGTAGATAGACGGGAGACAAGTGAGAAGTCCTCAAATTTCACTGCAAACTCATCGAGATGAACCTTTGTTGATGTTATTGTCTATTGCAATTTGCGACTTCCCATTCCCCTATTTTTCCTTTGAAAAAAGTGATGTATAACGCACTTTCTTGCGGCAAATGAAACACTTGAGTTAGCTCAACTCCTTCTTCCCTGTCTAAGAGGTTGCCCCATCACTGTTGCCCTTGGAACCCTTCCCTTTGCCCTTCTTGGCCATACTAACCAAGGCTAGGTTCTCTTCTCTATCTCTGGAGTCCCTACCTACCATCCTTAGACTCCTCCTGAGCCTCTTCCTAGATGTAGTCATCCCAAAGCCACTCCCAATTGGGAAGTTTCTTCTAAGCACAAATTCCCTTGACAAATGGTTCGAATGGATTTGGGCTTGTTTCTCAAGATCATCTTCTTGTTCATGTTATCCCTCTAGAACAAGTCCACTAAAGCCTTGAACATCTCCTTGGCTTTATTCTTTGCCAAGTGATCGATCAAGTGATCCCTTCACGGCATCCATGATGACTCCCTAAGCTCTAATGTCCTTTTTGTGGGCTACCAACTGTGTTGGATCTATTGGCAATTGAATCTCCTTGTAAACAATCTCCCAAAGGTCATTTTCTTTCAGCAACAAGTAACCCATGCCTTCCATAGAAGGAAGTTAGATGCTCTATCCAACCTATCCTCAAATATCAATCTGATTGTTGCCATATCTAGATCTGATAATTTCAACTTTGTGCTAAGTCCTTATAGAACCCACAAGAAAATAAAACCTCCTAGTTTATAGACCTTCTATGGATCTTTGATTAAGTCCTTTATAACACCCATGAAATTAATTTTTTGATTGGTACAGTCTCCTTCTCTCCCTCTGCAGAGTGACCTACACCAATCACTATTGGTTACAAACTACTTTGCACTCGACCTGCATCAAATATGGCATGGTTGCTACTTTGTACCCTACACAATGATGTGTCCCTTTTAGACATGGACTTGTGTGTAAAGTTGTACATTCTATACAACTAAATTTACCTCTCTTATTGTATGAGTGTCTACAACTTCCTGCGGCTCCACACGACCACGTACATATTGTACAACCACAAACACACCAATTTTCCTTACAATTGGTGACTCAATTTATGACTTGGAAAATTTCTTCTATTTAGCAACTCGTCTCTGCAACGGTTTTCTCTATGGCTCAATCTCCTATGTGGTTGTCTTTTTCCTTACCAGCAATTGCTAGCTATGGTGGCTAGTGACTGCTTTTTCTAGGACCCGCAGCTCCACTTAGATATATGATTGTCCTAGATGTTAATATCTCAACATTGTTGACTCCTATCTACAGTTGGGCTTTTTCCAACAGCTATCCACTTGTTCCTTGTGTATGTGCTTGGCAATTATATCAACAGCTCAGCCTCCTTGACCTCCATGCGACTTCACTCGCTAGCGGCAGAGTTACCTTTTTCTATTTAACTTTTATCATTTTACTTTTCTACCACCACATCTTATCTTTTCTACCTCGCACAACTGCAATTTTTGCGTGACTACGTACAAACTGTTTTTAAGTCACTTTGTCTACAATGTAGAGTTGAAGTCATACGATCTTGCACATATGGTTTTCTTTATTTCCTTGTATACATACGGCCTCCCTTCAATTCCTATACTTCTAATATGGCTTGTACAATACTTCAGAGATTTTGGTTACTCAGAGAATAGCTCTAATATCATGTTAATTTTCTAGCCCCGACAACTTGGCTAATTATTTCCTAGCAAATTTCTTGCTGTAAATTTAATTATTACACAAATCTACTCAATAAAAAGCACAATTGAGATTTTAACATGTAAAAAATAGATAACAACAAAAGCAAACATTAACCAATCTCAAATGCATGCACAAATGACTTCAACCTTTCAAAATCTATTGTTCAATTAACAAAGGGCTCCCCCCTCTTGTGATAATGACCCTCTAAAGAAAAACACAAATACAGCAAAAACCTAAAAATGATCCAATTAATCAAACCCTCTAGAGATCTTGCTTCGCTGATCTGGCACTTTTCCTCGAACCTTGCACACTACAATGAAACTCCTCCTTCACCTAATCATTGAGATCTCACTATCTCACTGTGTCTTTTGCTCAAAAGATGTGTCTTCTCCCTTATCCTACTTCCTTTCATAAATTTGAGTCTTTCACGAAATCCACAGCCCTAATTTCCAAAGCGAATAACAGTTGTAATTAATGTTGGCATTGTTGTGTTGACATTAATGTCAACAAGGTCATGGGCATGATCATGAGTGATGAATGTTGGTGTCCTATTGGTTGGCATGACCATCACCCCCCTTCAGTAGTGCTCAAAGGTTTCCAACAATTAAATCTCAACATCACATGAGATCAAAAATTGAGATTCATCTAATTCACTAAACAAACAAAGTTTGCATTTCATTAGATTATAAATGTCAATTCACCGTATGTATATATATATATATATATATATATATATATATATATATATATATATATATCACTATGATTTTGAGGTGTTTAATTTACTTTTTTAAGAAAAATTATAAACATGTTTATACCAATGTTTTGAAAATCGCGATCGGGATTAAATCGGCGAGAGGAAAAAATCGGAAAAAATCATAAAAATCGGTAAAAATCAGGGAAAAATCGGCGCATACAAAAATATTCATTTTTTTCAATTTTTTCAATATCTAAAGCATCCACAACATAAAATAAATGCATTGACACATAAATATGAAAAAAAAAAACTAATATATAAGATGTGTAATATCATGTCTAGTGCTACATCACACATAACAATGAATCATGTCCTGAATACTAAGTCCTGAGTCCCAACTCAGCCTCAAAATATCAACAAAAAATATAATAATGTATCTCATATTATGAGTCATAATGTCATATACACAAAGAAATGCACCAAATAACCTATACTACTGATTTCCTCTGCCCCTCTTGCGAGAAAATGTAACAGCTTTCCCTCTAGATGAAGAAACAGGCGGGGTTGGCAATGGACTCTCTTGTGCTCTAGAACCTGAAGTACCTGAATCTGAAGCACCAGGAGCTAAAGGAGGTAGACCACGTCCTCTACCAGTAGCAGGGGTAGGTCGTGTCACCTCCTCCTGCTGTTGCTCCTCCTCCTCCTCCCCCTCCACTACCTCCTGCTCATCCAATCAGGGACCGACTCCATGAAAGGCCTCTCAAGTCTCAACTTCAACCCTCCATGTAACAGTGATGTCAATCGCATCTAAAAACGTTTCGCTGAATAAACTTGGTGAAAACTTGAATTTTGTTGGCTTGGGTTGCTAAATTCCTTCACTTTTCTCCTCTCTTGCCCTTGTAAGATGACTTCTCCTCCTCCTTAACTCTCTTTCTTACCCTCTGTCTGCAAAAATGACAAAAAAAAAATCGATTTTTGAACTTATTGGGTTGCTGTTTGATGGGCCCACGATTTTTACTAAAAAAATCGCGATTTTTTGAAAATAAAAAAATCGTTTAAAAAAATCACCGATTTTATTGTTTGACCAAAAAAATCGCGATGTTCGCTTCACTGGTTTATACACCATTCAAAATTACAACTGGCTCTATCTTCCATTGCAATGGAATCGAGGAATTTGATATGGTGGATAGATCTATTAATCTTTGGAACCAATCAATGTTTTTTGTCAATCTTTTATGATTATGTTCAATATCCATCTTTCAAGGATTTTGATAGGCAGAATAAATCTAATGACCTTTAGAACTAATGAATGCTCTTGTTGTTCTTTTATTCTTTTCTTTAATATCTATGTATGTTCTGATTCCTGAACTCTTTATCGCTTATTTCAAAATAGCCCTTGACATGACAATCATATCCAAAGAAATGCCAAATCATCTTCGGGTCTTCATAACCTCTTTCCTTATTTGTTATAGGTCCATGAGTTATCTGCTTAATTGAATTCGGTGAACTCTCTCTACTTATATAACACGGTTGGAATCCGAACAGTTGCTGTAATTCCAAAAGCCCCAACCAGCAGTTTGGTAGACAATCCTCCATATACAGTGAACCAAATCCATGTCTCGCTGCAGATATTTTCTGCCATATCATAATGCTCAGAGCCAGTATACTGTCACACTGACTGAATTTTCAATTGACATATTTTATTCATATCATCTGTCAAAATCATTATATGGGATGGCATCACTAATCTAGCAGTGAATATTTCTTAAACTGAAGCATGTATATAAGATGATTCATGACAGATGCAATCTTTGCATAGAAGAAAGCTCAGCATCATCTATAACTGAACATTAGAAGATGCTGAATACTAAATTTCATTCTATACTGCATGCAGTAGAACATGCTTGGTATAAATAACCTTCTCAGTATTCACACACAGGCATGTACACATACACACAAACCACATGATGCAATTTACTTGGCTTTAGTATTTCATGTATATTCCACTGCAATTTTTAAATTTTCATCCATACTAATTTAGTAATTCCAATATTGTAAGCAGCTCAGTTCTCAATCTCAGACATGGCCAATGGAAATTTCTGGTTTGTTTTCCATAGTTCCTAAAACAGCATAACTAAAGCTCAAAATCTTACTGTACCTCTTCTCAATGCTGAATGTCATAGATCTTCCCATTGCGAATCAATACATACCCTGACAAGTTAAATCTACCTAAGTAAATCAATACTGATGTATAATTCATTCTACGCCGAATGCAGTAGAACATGCTTGGTACAAATAGCCTTCTTAGTATTTACACAGATGTGGTATACATGTTTTGGTCTTTCATGTTTTCCCCTGCAATTTTTAAGATTTCACCCCTGCTAATGTAGTAACGGAAAGGAAATCCCATTTCCAATTTCAAAATTGTAAGCAGCTCAGTTCTCAATCCAAAACATTACGAATGGAAATTCCTGGTTTGTTTTACTGAAGTTCCTAAAAATGCATAGCTACAGCTAAATTTTGTTGCACTTCTTCTCAATGCTAAATGTTATTGATCATGGAACCACACACAAGCTGACAAGTTAAATGTGAAAAGCTTTCAGCTAAGTGAATCAATACTAATGTATGGGCCCATGTTGGATTGCATTTAGTTTTCAACCTGTCCTTCAATCATTCATTGAGAAAGCAAAACCAAAGTTGATGGATGACATGAAGTGCCAAACATCTACTATCCACAGAAGCCCTTAGCTCCAATGTGAGAGTTTCAATCCCCCTTGGCCGCTTAAATTCCCACCCCTAAAAAAGGTGTGGATACTACTGAACAGTATCTTCCAATGAACAAAAGAACATGGATCACTTAATAATGGGCATGGCATACGAAAAAATAAATGCTAGATGTGGAACCAAACACTAAATGGATCAATAAAGGACAGAGTGTCAATGAAGGCTTGGCTAGTTGGCAAAATGGTGGTGGTGATGTAACCCTCCACCGGGTTTCAATTCCCCCCAACTACAATCCTTTAGAGCCACACAAGTTGGCCAGGTTTACAGGTAGGAATTGGGATCCTAATTGAGAAGCAAGCAACTCATCATACTCACTGTCAATAGAATGGTATTCATCAAGTAGTCAAAACCTTTGTCAAAATGTAAGGTGGGGGTGTAAATTTGAGCCCTTCCTCTCCACATCACAAAATGAAAATGGAAAAACCAAAGAATGCATGTGCGTAGATGTGATATACCTCCTATATTTATGGTATTGGTATAGCAATTTGCCTTCAGTTTACTGTGTTGGGTTGTGTTAAACAGAAGATGGAGTGTTCTGCACAGTTTCAACTGCAAGCATCCTTGCAGTTGACTTGAGCACATTAGACTCATTTAGCTGAAGTACAATACAGCTATTCATACTCCTTTTCAACAATCTTGTTAATTTTGGGCAACTAGGTCCAAACTCCATGATGTTATGCTCAGATGACGATGCCAATATTTTTATTGGATTCCTCTTTCGGAGAGGTGTAAAATCGATCTAAAGATCATCTTGATCGGATGAGCAGAACATGTATTTTGAATTTATTCCACATGTGCAAGGTCGGCCTGATTTATCTCACATGCATAAGAGATGTGTCACACATCCACACAGATGCCTATATATTGGAGAGACTTGGAGTTCATTTTACAAACACATTTTGTGGAGGCATTTTCTTCTCTCTTGGATGGTGATGGAGCAGCGCTCTTGGTTCTGCGTTTAGGGCTTCTTAGTGCAGTGTCTTGGTGGAGTGTTCTTGATGAAACGTCTTGGGGTTGTGTGACACATATGGGAAGCTGAACTTATGAAGACTTTTGCTGGTTGAAGCATCATGCTGACCACTGTAACGCCACCATTCTTTATCTCTGTTTTTGGCTTGTCTTCCATCGATCTATTGGTATGTTCTATCTGCATCTTACTTTCAGCCCTAGAAGTTTAAAGTATATTTGCATCTAGCATAGAACATCTTCAGAATTTAACATGGTATCAGAGCTAGGATAAGACAAAGCCCATCTAGTTGAGAATCTAGGGCAGCAAGATAAGGACTGTTTTCAGGTGACCGAGTTGCTGGAAGAAGGATGGGTCAATCTCCAAAATGTAATTCGATGCTTTGAGGTTCGATGGGTTTGAATGGCTCATATATATTCCCGAGATCTCAGATGCTTCATCAATATGGTTAAAGTATTGTTTTAAGGGGCATGTTCTCAATACATTCGCTCATCCATAGCTCGGCATTGTGTTTGGCACCTTTGTCGTTTATACGGCACTATGAATGATAGATTTGCACCTATGGTCATCACTCGGAGTTATGGGCATGGGCATTTTTTACGGTGCTCGAAGTTCTGGGCAGGGGCATTTATGTTACGGCACTATGAATTCACTCGAATTTCTAGGCATGAGCAATATGGAGACTCGCACCTATGGTTATCGCTCAAAGTTTTGGGCATAGGCATCGCATTATATGGAACGCACCATGGCATTACATATTTGATCTTCATCACGGCACTATGTATATGTTCCCTGCGATGATGTTAGTCTTTGTGACGACATGATATATTTATTCTCTTTGGCACAGAACCTTTGCCCTCACTGTAATCCTTGACCATGGTATTACTATATGGCACTCACCACAATAAGTGTGGCATCTACATAGCATTTCGACATCGTTTCTTTATTTCAGAAAGATATGGTCTCGCACAAATCCTCAGTTACGATTTCCTCACTGTAATGCAAATGTATAATAAGGTCTCAGTGTAATGTAAGCTATGGTCTTAGAATATTTTCGCTCCAGCAGTTACGTATTTTCCTTCAATATGCATTGGCCTCTTCAGCAGTAGGTACATGGCATTGATTCTCAATTTTCTTATATTCAAGGAATTGTACAGCAAACTGAAAACTGCAGTGTATGGGTTTGTATTTTTACAATGATTCGCATGACTTGGATGTTGACATTTTGTGACACAGTGACATTGCTCCTTTGGTTATAAGATGTACACAATGTGTGACTGTCTCACTCTTACATGATAGCAATGACATTGAGTTTTGACTATAACTGTAATGACCCAAAGAACAACGAAATGGTGATCCAGTGATGGTGACCGTGAGAGATGGTGTAACTATGGTCGTGAAAATCTGATGACAATAACGCATGGCTCGACAAATGATGGTCGATGGGCAATAAGCAGTATGATGACCTAGTTCTAGAAAAGGGAAATATTAATGAGGTCGACCTGAAAGTGTTTAAGATTGGATCACAGTTGCAGGAAGGAACCAGAATCATGCAAGTCGAGATCCTTCGCAAAAAGGGACGCTATGTATCCCTGTCGCTCAAACTTGAAACTTGAAGGATAAGTATGATCCTTTATGGCTTATGTTGACAGGAATGGCAACCTTCAGTAACCAATATGGTTTGCAAAATATCAATATGGATTGTACCCAAGGGCAAAAAATCTAAGACACCTATGTTGAAGATAAACACTTATTGAAGAAGTGTTGACACATAAAGAAGGATCAAATCCTTGCAAAGAAAGAGGTAAGGTAAAGTTACGAAGGTATGTATGATTGATTTCATGATATGTAGATGATCTGCATATAAAATAAATAAATAAAAGGGGTGACATGTAAAGACTGGATCTTGGATAAAAGGTGTTAGGGCCTTGTAGTTTGCTTGATTACATTGCTTGAATAACAAGTCTTAATGATGATGAAGTTTCTACAGTTTGTATATCAAGGATCTAGGCTGTGCATAGAATTTTCATACCAGATCCTGAAGACCCTGATTTCCAGCTCAGATTAAGGCTCAAAAGTGGACATAAAACAGTGGTATATTTCTTTGTTAGGGCCATGCTGATATCTATGCACTAAAAGAGGGTCGAGACCCTTGTATTCGCTGGATAAAGAGGCCATAAGGCCTTCGGAACAGCCAGAGCAAGGGTCGAGCTTAATCATGTTCATGCTCAGGGAATTAAGGGTTGGAACATGTGACATGCAGAAAAAAGAGGAAGGAAGTTTAAGGTCCTTCCTACTAAGTCAGTAGTGGAGAAGCAATCCATTGTTAGAAGGCAGATTCGTGAAGCCTAAGATCAGTGACTCAGTAGCAGCCGAGTTATTGTATGCAAAAAGTTTGTTGAAGACCCTATGAACAGGGCAAACTAATATAGGCCTATGTTCTGTGACCTTGGTGGAGCTTTTTCATTGATAGAAGGCAGATTGAAGAGTTGGTTGTGCAAGTGTATCTGAAGCAGCGGAGGACCTTGTGAACAATTGAGGCAGAGTTTAAAGCAACAATATTCTCTATGAGATCTGCCTGGTACATCAAGGACAAGAGACCAAAGGGATGTAAGTGGAGTGCATCTTCAGCAAGTAAGTCATTTTATTTGTTCTTGATGTGTAGGAAGATATGGACAGTGACATATGGCAAAATCTATACGATCTTGATCTGTGATATCTTCAAAGGCATATGGAAAAATATATAACCATGAAGTTTGATAAATAATACTATGGCATCACTGTAATCCATGATATGACCATATATGATACCTGTCAAGATGTATGATAGATATATGGCAGTATATGGCTATGATTCTTGAATGGCCTTGAGAGTGGGTGAGTAAGATTCGGGCCCATGATTACAAAGCCCTTTCTGAGTTGGTGTCTAGGATGCCCAAATTCAAAATAATCATGAAGGCATATATCAGAGTTGCGCCGCAGGAAAGTATAAAAGGGGGGACTTTATTTTTCCCTCAAGTATCACAATCTGATGTCTAGCAGTTGATACATTCTGATTTATCTGATATCCTACCCGTCTGGATATATTTCTTGAAGAAGAAGATCAAGATTCCAAGGATTGATAATGGCACCTTTTGCAGAGGAGCTGGCATTAAGAGGGAAACCACAACCATATATGCTCCTGAGCAAATAACATTGCTGGAAGAAAGAAGAAGAGACCCTCATGGCTCTGAGACACTCTCCAGGATGCCGAGAGTCATATGGCCCCAAAGGGGGGCATACTGGGAAAGCAAGAAGCCATATAGATACCAAGGGTATCTAGTAGCCATGAGGACAATGTGAAGAAGCCGTAAAGCATCAAGTCTGGAAGGATGCTATACACAAAAAGTACGAGTCCATTATGAAGGATGATGTTTGGGATATGGTCCCGAGACCAGAGGACAAAGATGTTGTCACCTCGATATGGCTCTATAAGATCAAGCATGGATCTGATGGGAGTGTTGAAAAGTACAAGGCAAGATGTGTTGCCTGAGACTTCTCTCTAGGAAGGCATTGATTATGATTGCACCTGCGATCTATTATTACCCTTGCTGCTACACAAGGATGGAGTCTTCATCAGATGAATGAGAAGACTGCCTTTCTGCATGGTTCGATAAAGGAAGAGATGTATGTGGAGCATCCTCTGGGGTTCCAATTCTAGGATAGAGACTCTCATGTATGCAGGTTGAAGAAAGCCCTCTATGGGTTGAAGAAAGCCCTCTATGGGTTGAAGCAAGCCCACAAGGCTTGGTACGAGAGGATAGATAGCTACTTAATAAAGCTAGGCTTCACTCGAAGCAATGTTGATCTGAACCTTTACTTCAAGGTTGATAGAAAAGCCCCTCATTCTAGTTCTCTATGTGGACGATCTCTTCCTGACCGGTGCTAACCCTCTCATTCATCAGTGTAAGAGGGAGCTCACTTCTAAGTTCGAGATGAAGGACCAAGGACTAATGCATTACATCCTAGGTCTAGAGGTCTGGCAGAGACCTGTCCTTTCTCAAGGAAAATATATTGTGAAGTTGTTGGAAAGATTTGGAATGGTGGGCAGTAAGTCCGTGTCGATGCCGATTGAGCTCAACTTTAAGAAGTTGAGTGGAAGCGTTGTTGGGCCCATCCTATTGAGTATCATTAACTTGTAGGGGCCCTGATGTTCTTAGGGAACATCCGTCCGGACGTATGTTGTGCAGTGAACACTTTGAGTCTACACATGGTTGATCCTCATAACATTCACTGGGTTGGTGCCTAGAAACTCTTGAGATATCTCTGGGGCACGATAGACCATGGGCTGAGATACACTGCCGAGAGTTTGAGACTCCGTGTATATGTTGATGTCGATTGGGCAGGCAATGGTGGATCACAAGAGCACATCTGGATGCTACTTGACACTTGGGTCTGCTTCGAGTAGGAAGCAGAAGTCAGTAGCATTGAGCACCGCTGAGGCCAAATACATTGCAACGTGTATGGCATGTTGTGAAGCCACTTGGTTACGAAAGCTTTTCAGTGAGTTGTTCGAGCATGTGCTAGATGCCACCGTTATCCTTTATGATAACCAGAGGGGGATTTGTTTGTTAGAGAATCTCGTGTTCCACGGTCGATCCAAGCATGTTGATGTCTAGTACCATTTCATCTGGGATATGGTATAGCGAGGCGTCGTAAGGCTCAATCATATAGGAACTGATCCTCACGTCACGGATATTCTCACAAAGCCCTTGGGGAAATTCATGTTCCTAACTTTCCGTGAGAATCTTGGAATCATGAAACGACCCTATTTGGAGGGTCCTGTTGAACGATGAGCTCTGGGAGCTCCAGGAGGGCTTTGGGGATAGCTTCTTGGAGTGCTATAAGCAACCACAAGGCTAGGCTTACCAAACCTTGTCGGTGTGCTTCCGCCCCACCGTGATGATATTGAGTTGGTTTACCTCTCTCTGATCTATGCCCCGTATGCATCCTACCCATGGAGTTTCAGACTCATGGGAAGTACCTCTCATTTCACCAATGAGGTGGGAAATGTGAATAGAGACCATAGCAAGACCAATGGACGCATCGGAGATTGTCATACTCTCTATGTCTAGGATGGCATGTGTCCAACCACTTGATCTGGGATCAAGTCTAGTGAAGCTTCGGACCTCCAACTGACTTTGGGTCAGTTAAACCAACTTCGGGCTGGTATGTGACTCCTTTGAGTCCTATAGAGGTTTCAAACCTCTAAGCTGACTTCGGGTTAGCCGGGAATGATGTCTTTGTGACTCACCTTTTGTTTTGAAATAAAGAAGCCAGCGAAGCAAGTTACAGCAAGATGACGCATGATGTTTGGATGGCACTGGTGGATGGAGTTCTCCCTAGTTGAGACGGAGTGTTCATTTTGGGCAACTAGGTCCAAACTCCATGGTGTGATGCTCAGATGACAATGCCAATATTTTTATTGGATTCCTCTTTCGGAGAGGTGTAAGATCGATCTAAAGATTATCTTGATCAAATGAGCAGAACATGTATTTCGAATTTATTCCACGTGCAAAGTCGGCCTGATTTATCCCACGTGCATAAGAGATGTCTCACACACCCCCATAGATGCTTATATCTCTGACTTGATTACAAACACATTTTGTGAAAGCATTTTCTTCTCTCTTGGATGGTGATGGAGCAGCGCTCTTGGTTTTGCGTTTAAGGCTTCTTGGTGTAGCGCTCTTGGTGGAGTATTCTTGATGAAACGTCTTGGGGTTGTGTGACACATATGGAAGGCTGACCTTATGAAGACTTTGCTAGTTGAAGCATCCTGCTAACAACCATAACGCCACCATTCTTTATCTCTGTTTTTGGCATGTCTTCCATCGATCTATTAGTATGTTCTATCTGCATCTTACTTTCATTGAACCCTAGAAGATTGGCATCTAGCATAGAACATCTTCAAAATTTAACAAAAGAATGCATGTGCATAGATGTGATATACCTCCTATATTTATGGTATTGGTATAGCAATTTGCCTTCAATTTACTGCAATGTTCCACCAAGACTCTAGTGCGGAGAGACGCACAGGGGGGACGTGCGGGAGTACCCTGAAATTTTAGGGAAATTTCAGGGGTGCGGGGAGTCATCGGGGTATATATATATATAATTCAAGTTCATATTCATTGTTAAATAATGAAAGCATAAATATTAAATATTAAATAGACTAATAATAATTATCGTATATAGTATATACTAGTATGAATACCAACACATTGAAAATTGAAATTTGATCTACACATGATTAAATTTAAATTCATAATTGAATTGAATAATGACATACATCAATCCATCCTCATCATTCATTTTGATACATACATCATTCATATGACGTACTCATTATTCTAATATTCATCCATAATCAATGATCATTCAATAAATAAATTCAATAATAAAATCTTCAAATACATTGATCCATGATTCCATATCATTCATCATTCATCATTCATCATTCTACAATCTACAATGTACAATAATTTAAAATTTAATTTAATCATTTATCATTCTAGAATCGAAATTGAAAGCAAAACATGCTAGAAGTCTAGAAGTAGATAGTAGATACTAAAGTTTGAACTTTGAACACTAAATAGTAAATAGTAAATTTATATAACTCAAAGTTTCAAACTCAAAAAGAGTTAAGAGTCAAGAGTCAAGAATCAGTCTGAGGTCATCAACTGAAAATTCAAAATGGATAATGAGCACTGAAAATAAAATCAACATCAAGGATGCAAAGAGGTCAAGGTTGAAGTCGCAAAGGTCAGCTAGAGGTCGAAGAGCTAGAAATGAAATGAATCATTGAATAATGAATCGTAATTTTTTTTTAAACTTGCCATTTTTATTTTTATTTTTGACTTCATACTATATGATAGTCATTTTTTTTACATTAGGTGTCATTAGACAAATCTAAGGGGGGATGCCCAGAAGCACCCTTTTTGGGGAGTCGCATCCCCCACACTACTGGGGAAATGCACCCCCTTGCGTCTCGTCGAGACTCCCCAAAAAGGGTGCACAGGGAAACGCACCCCCTAAAGACTCCTTGTCCCAAGTGCGAGGGGTGCGTGCACCCGACCCTGGGGGACGCGACCCCGTGGAATATTGGTTTACTGTGTTGAGTTGAGTTAAACAAAAGATGGAGTATGTTCTGCACAGTTTCAACTGCAAGCATCCTTGTAGTTGACTTGAGCACATTAGACTCATTTAGATGAAGTACAATACAGCTATTCATACTCCTTTTCAACAATCTCCATTAGTTTATATATCTGTCTTCCAGATCCATCACATAAATGCATTGATTGTTGACATGTTTCAAACGAACCAATGTGGTTCATCATCAGGACGATTAGATGAAGAGAATCTGATCTAACAGGGGTACAAAAATAATAAATATAAATATAGATAGTTACAATAAAAATATAGTAACATTAATAAATACTAATAAGGTCAAATAAAATTAGAGCTAAATAAAAGTAATAATTAAATGGAACAAAGACCAAAATTAGTAAATAAAAGAATATAAAAATAAACCAAGACAAATGAAATCAAAAATCAAGAGTCAAATAAAACTTTTAAAATGTTAATAAGTCAAATGAAAACTAAATATAAGGAAAATAAAAAGTAAATAATTAGATAAACAAACAAAAGTGTATGTAAATAATTTAAAAATTGACTTTCCCCATTAGTGGTTTGCTGTGATTTTCAATTAACTCTCCCCTTAAATTTACCTTTGTTATCCAGATTCCCTTTCCAATGTTTCAATAAATTTATCTCCAGTATCAGATTTTATCTATTACCATACTTTTTGTTAGAGATGTTATATCCGCTCCTTAAGTGTATTTGACATGTCTAAAATGAAAAATCATTTTCTGTTTTTTCGTCATTGTTTAATATTAACATGACAAATGAATGTAAAATAAATATGTTATGCAACACAGGAACATAAAAGTTTGGAAGACCATTGCCTTAGTGATGCACGTTCTCCTATCTCTCCTATGAATGCAAGACTTTCTTCATCAATCGTGAGTCCCTCAACCTGCGCACGAATTGCTAGAATCTGCAATAATAAGAAATAACTGAAAGTAAGCTTCATAATAATGATCACAGCTTTCATCAAATACATAATGCATGAAGTTAAACACTATATTCAAACACTTCTGCCACAAAGCATACCTGTATAATTTCTGAAGGAGTGTAAGGAAGAGTGCGAATAATCACAATACGATCTAACAAATCAATCGGCATACCATGTGGACTACTAATATCCGTCCCTCTGCAACCCATTAGTATAAAAATCAATGTTGATTTTCATAAAGACCACGGACAGAACAGATAGACGGATAGTTTTTCTTTCAAACAAAAAGGAAAAATGTGTCATTAATGTGTAATATATAGCAATGGAGTCATCCATTACCGAATATTGCATATGCCTCTATTTGTTGCAAAAATCACTATTGGAGATAATGAGCTCTCCAAAGCGCGATTAAGATAAGCAAAGCATTCCATATCAAGCATGTGCACCTGCAAATATTAAAGTCATAACAGGAACTTCATAAACTTGCAAGGAAAATAACACTGCACTAACATCAGGAAAACATAATAAATATGAATCATTGTACAAGAACATTATACAAAAACACTATACCTCATCAATAAAAAGCACACCTGGAACAAGTTCTGCAACTCCTTCCTCTATATATCTATCAACCACCTGTCACAATGAAATCATATCAACTCAACTGCTAACAACTGCTAACCTTTTACATGAAAATGCATATCAATAAAATCCAGAATTGAAAAACCTTATTTATTTCTTGGCGTAGTTTATCTGTGATTTCAGTCTTCCTAGGCTTCATCATCTGGCCCATTAATGAGAGTATATCTTGCCCTCCTTGAGGTCGGGCATTCGCTGCATCTAAGTCCTGCAGGGTGACATCCTGAAACAAAAAAGCCAGATATAGTTGATGAAACAAGTAACCTGTAACAAATTAAGTGCAACATCTACATTAATTGTGTAGATGAAATATATGGGCATGGAAGAATCTAGCTAAAGATTGATCTCATAAACAAAACCTATGAAATTCAAGTCTTCATCTTACTTAAAAAGATATTATTGCACAAAGTGTTCTCTTCCAACTTTGAGTTGAAGTAGAGGGTGGTAGAAGAATTTGGAGGTTTCCTTTTCCATTGACATGCTACTTCTAAAGGAAATGTTATGGGGAGTGCTAACCACTGAAAATACAGGTCCAATTTGTATTTTTGGAGGCATTCTTTTTAGTAACATTGCACCAACATATATATGAACTTTGGAGCATAGCATGGTTCATTTGAGAAGTGGTGAAGACAATCCATGTGGTTGCCTTTTGTTTCACATGTTGAGAGATATTCATGTATTTTGAGGCATCTTTTGTGTTTGAGTTCACATATTAGGAGGTAAGGCTGCATATGCAGAAAACATTCACCTTTTGGCACACACATCTACATATTTTCATGCATATTTCTCCATTGGGAGGTGCCCTTGGAATGTCTTCACACTTTTCAAGCAAAAAATATATATTTGAAGGCATGAATCATCATCTAGTGAGATGCTTGGCATGGTTAATAAAGCAGTGAAGTTTCTAGAGAGTGTCCGTCCTCTTAAGAAGCTATTGGAGTTTCATGGCATAATGAAGAGTCAAGTGCACAAAAAAGACAAATGCACTAGCTTTGGAGTGGACATGTGGCATCTAGACATGAACCAACGTAGGAGTTTGGGTATAATTTGAAAAGTGCTCCATTAATAAGGCATCCAAGACATGGTCATAGGCTTAAACAACCTATTTAAGAAACACCCTACCTACAAAACACAAGTGGCATGTATGCATCATTTGAAGAGGGGTTAATGGACCTTTAAAGTTTAAACAACTTTAGCACATTAATCAAAGCACACATCTCAAGAATAACAGAACACTCACTTTTCTTAGGGGTTCGTTGTTATTTTGAGATGGACTAATGAACCCTTAACCAACTATTTGCATACATTTCAAGAGCGTATTATTTTTTGGTGCATTTTGTTGAGATTTGATTTAGTCAAGACTCAGGAATTTCTTGGAGAGTGAAATATGTTATCTTGTGCTAGGATATAGATCATATCGATGATTAGGTTGGTAAATCATTGTTTGTCAATATATATCCTTATCTTCAAATCTGTTGTGCATTTTTCTGTGGACTATTTGGATTAGTATTACAGGGCCGCTGCCCAAAAGCACCTACAATTTCATCCATAGCATCAAAAGAAACAAGTTGAATGTAAACTAGCCAAAGAGCTTGACTTTTGTTCATTACAACTTGCAATTGTTGTCCCATTAATATGAGGGTGGCAAGACAAATAGAAACTTGAAGACTTGGGACAACAATCGAAAGAACGATGATTTGGAGGATGGATAACAGGTTTTAGAGCAATTGGAGGATGCCCTTATGGATGATGGTGATCATGTTGAAATGCCACCCCCGTCCATTGCCATGGTCCCATGTCCATGTCTCTAACAACACCAGGGGTTTCATCTTCAGTTCCACCTACAGCTTCTTCTACACAATGTCATCCCACTCCAGCTACACTACCACCACGTGGAGGCCTATGCAGCAGTTGTGGTGGCGTAAAGAGGAAGGAATAGTAGATAGAATCATAGAAATTAGAATAATTCTCTCCTTTATGTCATATATGATAGATTCATAGTATTTAGCAACTAGCTCAGTTTAACATTGGATCTTTTAGCCATCATACTTTGGCATGCAAATGGCCCATTTTGTAAACATAACTATTTGGTCATGTTATTCTTGACAGTTGTTGGATAACCTAACTGGTTCAACTTGCAATGACCTCTACTTCGATAATAATGGCAGTGCTCATGGATCTTAAGCGGAATTTTCTATACTTCATGGGGATGGTTGCTGTGGTTGGAAATACTTCTTATGGTAAGGATGACTCTCGTGGTTTTATTGATTCTTTGTTACAGAAAGGCATCTTAAAATATTACCTAACAGCAAGGAGAAAATAAGATTAGAAAATTGAAATGGCACAATAACAGACCACACTCTGGGGGGGAACCCAGGTTTTCCATAAAAGTTGACTTTGGTTTATGTATGGTGGTGATATGATAAAATGTACCCTTACACCCTACCTCATATTCAGAGATGATAAGTCGAAAGGCAATTGCACAGCAGCATATGTAGAAACATCTGCCCCTCAAACTGTCTCTGAATTTGTCCTCAAGTATGATACTAAGGTATATGTCACTGTGGTGGTTGACCCAGTTGGCTTTCCTTTCCAGGTGGCCAATGAGTCTCCACTCTCTCCCTCAAAAGGTGGAGCTATATGAAGGTACCTACCAAGATCGCCTGGCCCTGCCGAAGGCATAAACCTGACTTTAAAAAATAGGATATGGAAGCATACTAAAAGAAGTACGAAGATGATAATGAAAACATCATGAAGAGGAACCGGATAACAATTGGATTGGCATGGAAAAAGCTTCAAATCATAACTCACATCTATAAACATTCTAATTTTCTGAAACTTGACCCTACTATGTTAAGAAAGAAGCTTCTGGAAAAGCAGTGAAAACAGTTCATTCCAATTAGGGCACTACAAGGAGGGGTTGGACCAATGCAATCAACAGACCATTTTAAATCTGATGTTTTCTCCAATTTTTTATTTTTATGACTGTTACACAAACCATTCAAGGAATATTGAAAGGAAATGCATCTGCTAGAGCAATTGAGAGGAGCTTCAAATGTGGTGCCAGTCATCATCGTCAATGCACAAGTGCTAAATGCAGCAGCATTGGCTATGCCAAAAAAGCATTGCTTGGACTGCTTGAATCTTAACTTTGATATGACCTTTTTTTGCCAGAGTATTCAATTACGGAGATAAATTGAATTACTTTGGCATCAAGAGAGCTTCACCACATTAAGACAAATAAAATGCACTTATGTCTTGGTGTATCTTCCATGTTTGGAAGATGTGTGTGAGTTTGCAATTTTGAATCACTTCTCCACAAATTTCAAAACTAGCCCTTTCAAGCTTTGGGTTATCTTCATGCCTAATATATAGAATGTGCTTGAATTTAACATCTTTCAGGAATTTAATAAATTCTAGCTTCATATAGCAGAGTATGGACTTTCTTTAAAAACTTAATTTGTTTCAATCCTGGCTCTGGTAATATGCCATATACCTTCCCAACACCAATATACTTGCTTCACTGCTTTCTGCTAGATATGTTCAACAGAATGAACAAAGTAATAAAAATCAACTCCAAAAATGTTAAAATTAGGTCCCTACTATATGCCACAACTCTAGATTGTCAGCATCTGCAAAATTTCTGTGGATAAGATGCTACATGACTTGAAGAAAATCCCTCCTATTTTCAGTGCAAATCAACTGAATTCTATTCTGTCAGCAAGTAGCAACCAGAAGTTGTGCACAATTCATCCATTCATTCAACTTTCGAAAGTCACACTGAGAGAAGTGCTACCCAGATTTGTACAATAAATTTAGGAAAAATAAAAAGCCACTTTCCTGTAGCTAATTTAAAAATGCATATACAAGATAAAAATGTACCTGCACTATCTCTTTCTTCTTGTGGACTTCACCTTTTGGTAATGGAACATATTCTTCTGCTTCAAGATCAAATTCCGTGGCAAATGCATCACTTCTTCCTACCCTTTTAACTGCACCACTGTTTGCCTCTATGTAGATTACGTCCCCTGCTGTCACCTGCAATCAATTGGTAGACCACACATTATTTGGAATTGTGTATACAAAAAGCATATATGAAAATAAATCCCCTTTTCACCTGAATCCAACTTTACAATTTCAATGCCAAATATACAAAAACCTTCCAGAGGTTACCAATATTAGCAGCGTTCATAACATAATCAATCATTCCATACCAGTCTGCAAGGGTGCAGCTGGGTACAAGTGCAGGGAAAGATGCAGCAAAAGTTGAAATAAGTGAAGCAAGGGTGAAAAAATTATAAAGTAGAGGTGCAACAGCGTGGCTATTTTCCTTTGTAAAGAAGTTATTTGGATATAGATGCAGCAGGCACAGGCGTGTGGCTGATGGGGGATAGAAGAGCCCTTGCAACTATGTTTCAGAATCCATGCTATAGGTTTAAATATACCTTTTCCTTTATCAATGCATCATAGATAGTTGGATCTAGCTTTAGCTGTTTTGTGCCTTTAACTGTTTTCAGCCCAATAATGACGTGACTGATACTCTTTCCATAACCACCTGTGGTGCTCTCTGTTTCCTCTGGTGAAAGTTCTGTCACCTGAACAGAGAATTTCACATTAAAATAGAACAAAATAGCAAATAATTTGATAAAAATAAATCAATTTGTATGAATTCAAAACAAAACTAGAGTGATTAATCTGAGATGAAAAGAACAGCAGTATATAACTATAAAAGGACTTCCAAACTAGATGCTAAAAAGCTAAAAGCAACCCATTCTTTCAAATTAAGGAACTTGCCTCTCCTTCGAAAACCTCTTTATTTTCCTTAATACGAAGACCAATAGCCCTCCGAAAGTTCTCCATGAGTACCTCTGTCTTTTTCACTTCTGACGAGTACACCTCTGACCCCACCATAGGACAGAAAGGAACCTACATACCAAGAAAAGACTTCAAAGTTCAGATAATGGATTGAGACATGCCGATCCAAAAACTAAAACTGTTTGGCACAACAAAGTGATGTCATTAAGACAATTCAATATAACTTGTTGCAGTTCATTTTCAAATGCTAATCAGGAACACCAATTTATACCACTGTTGAGCAATGATAAGTATTGGATGTATAATTTGAGAACTGTCCCAACGACAAGGTCCAAATATGTGTCATCACATTACATTTGGATGTATGCAATCTAGTTTCGCAAGTCTTTCCATTTACACTCAATGTTCCTTGCAGTGAAAACAAAAGCAACTCCTTGTCAACCTCAATAGCATAATATCTTAAGCTCTTACTAGCCTATTTCACATTTCTGAAGCTTGGGTTTGTAAAGCATTGTATTCTCTGTTAGATAGCTTACTCAGTGGCAGCTCTGCACCTAAATCATTTCCTATCTTCATTAGGGCTAAATTTCCCCCACTTTCTATTGTAGACAGAATAAGTATTATATCCCAGGGCCAAAACCCTAAAAATGTTTCTTATACCGAAAAACTTAGACCCCCGGGTTTCTCAGTTTGACCTTGTTTCCTGTTTCTTTTCCTACTTCCCGTTTCTGGTAAAATGGAGTAGAAATAAGCCATGATACTGTATCCAGTTAATTTTGTTTCAATTATAAATAATATTGATAGTTAAAGGGAGGCTAGTAAAACACATATGATTTTTACTAACATTGCTCACCACTACTAGTGTTTTGACTTCAAGGAAGATGAACTATGTCGCTACCAGAAAGTTTTCTGGACTATTTTGCCACTTGACAAACAATTTATAAATCGTTCCCTAAAATCCAGATTTGCTAATTGCCAAGATTCTTTATGGCTTCGAATTTTAAATACAATATTTCCTGTACTGACTATATTGTCCAAAATTTGTAGATCAAAGAGGATTTTCAGAGCAGATTTGAGGGGAGCTAGGGCACAAATTTAAGGATGATTTCGGCCAGGTTTGCATCAGCCAGGACACAGATTTCTGAACCCATTATTTCAGCCAGGTCTTCTGGAAATTATGTGCATTCTACATTTTCTATTTGTCAAGCCTTTGCCAGGTTGACCCTTGTGCCATTGCTTCTAGTTCTAGGATAGTCTTGTGGGAAACATATATATGATAATAAGAACCCTTGATCAGAAACCAAATCAATCTTTCTACAACAATGGCGAACAAAAAGCTACATGCAATAGATATAAGTCTGGTGAATATTGGTGTTGCCAGACTCTTCCAAATCCAATGTCACTAATATTACTTGGATTAACAAGTAGGGCATGAATTTTATGAGTTGGACGTATGGAATATGAGTCTCATGAGTTGGGCTAAGTTCCCTGTCAATGAAAGATACAAAAAATTGATTTTCGGACAACATTCCAAGAAGGAAACTAGCAAACCTGCCATAATCCATGTCATTTTATAGCATGCACTATCGTAAACGTACTTTAAAGTTATTAATGAAAATTTGCAATATATGAACATTGTAAGCTTCAGAAAGGTTAGTTAACATTCTTCATCTCCCTTTACTTCCTAATGCGTATTTGTCCAAACAGACTAACTTTGATAGGGGTTTAATGAAACCTTTTAGGAATTGAAAATTCAAACCCGTGGCTCTTTGTATTGAGTGGTATAACGAAATATTTACCTTACTTCCGAGCTCCTGAGAGATACCAAGGGCAAGCGCAGTTTTTCCGGTTCCGGGAGCACCTGCGAGAAGAAGGGCACGGCCAGCCATCTTCTTCTGGCGAATCATATCGACCACCAACCCGGCTGCTTCCCGAGCTTCCTGTTGCCCGACGAAACCCGCTGCCAGAGGCAAAGCTCTGCCATCTTCCTGATACGAAAACAAGTTCGGAATGTTATTAAAAAGGACTTAAAAACCCTTGAAGAAATAGGGAGAAGAACAGTGGGAAACCAACCCTGAGGCCGAGGCCTTTGATGTGCGTGTGCGTTGCAATCCGCTGCTTCTTTGCAGTGGACTGGACTTCTTCTATCTTCATTTCTACTTCCCTGCTTGTTTTCTTGTTTGTGTGATTCTAATACTTGCCTTTCCAGCCACTGAAAGAAGAAGAGAAAACGAACCTCGTGAAACCCTTATTGCGCCATTGCAGACCCTATTTGAAATTAGTTGCGATCGTTCTGTCACCTTATTCTTTTCTTTTCCGCTATGGATGAAAATTGCCGCTAACATTAACTAACTTATTCACTCACTTTCGATCGCTATTTAATTGGAGGGGAAGAGGGCGAGGTCTGAGTTCACTAGATTTAAAATCAACTTATTATTAGAGTTTTATTGAATAGTTCAATAAAGTGGAAAGATAATATATATTTTATTATTATATTGTGAAGAGGAGAAATTGAAATGGGTCTAATTTATAAATTGAGCATTAAAAATAGTGAGTGAGGCATGGTAGTTTACCACTCGGGTATATTGTCTTTCGGGTACCTAGAGATTTATCTCCCACATGAAGGTGTTACATGATGGGCTTGGTGCCTCTAAACCCATTTGTCCTCCTCATTCAATGAGATTATGATTTTGCTCATGGTGACATTTCTATGCAACGGATGTACACAAGGTTTTGGGGGGCTTAGTTGCTTTGTGGGATTCAAGGGTCATTAATTTATTGGCATATAAATTTGTGTAGGTATTCTTCTCTCTGGTTTCATTAAGAGATCTTGATTACAGATCCACATACTTAATATTTATGCACCATATGATTCTAGAAAGGGGTTTTGGAATCGACTTGATGGCTCAGGTATACTAAAGATGGGTTCACTTTTACTTGTTAGGGATCTTAACCTAAATGTTGCTACTAGGGAGATTTGGGGTCAGAAAGACGTGTTGGATCTTATGGGGAACTACTTTAGGGACTTATTTTGGGTAAATCATTTAGTTAACATTATGTTGGATCATGTCATTCTGGAATGGAGGAATGTTCGCTCGAGTATGGAAGGTATTGCAAAGAGCTTGGACCATTTCTTGGTCCATTAAAATTTTGTTGAAAGGTTGGGCACTTTGCGCTTATGTGTTGTTTTAGCTGGGATTTCGAATCATGATCCCATTATACTCCATTGGAAAGGGGATTGTGATTGAGTTGATACTCCATTTAAATTCAATCATTTGTGGTTACAGGAACATGAATTTGAAAATTTGGTCTGATCTACTTGGTTATAGGAGGGTTACTTTTTGCAGACATCTCTAATGGATCCTAGTAAAAGGAAAAATTAAGCATCCCACAGTGTGGTTCAAATGGAGAAAGATAAAAGAAAAACCACACAAAAGAACTAGAAAGATTGACAAAAAACCACAGTATTATCCCACCTATCCGGATTGGGATATTTGTTAGGTGTATTCAATATGTTCTATGAAAAAATTAATAATAAAGTTGCTACCGTAATAAACTCCAGAAAATCATGTCAAACCTTCTCAATTGAAAATGAATCATAAATATCATTTAAATGATTAATGGCAATAAACCCCATTCAAATAAATCCTCACACTAACTTTAAACATAACCCAGTTATCCATTATTTTATTGATCGCCTCAGGCAAACATTACAACTGCATAATGGAGAGGTTTTTAAGCAAATAACAAGACATTCAATTGATACGCCTTGGCAAAACTTCAACTTAAAATAAAATAACTGAACCAACTAGGGTGATCGGGAAGATCACCGAAATTGGGTTTGCCCACTAGGGTGAAATCGAGTTTCACCGAAGAGTGGCTGAGGGTCTCACCTGAAACCCCACAACTTGAAAACTCGCTTAAGCTCTCAAAATATCAAGGAAGAGAAGATCAAATTCCATATCTTGCTCTCGTTCCTCCTTCCCTTTTTATAGATGGCTACTTGGAAAAACCATGGGCAATTACTTGGGGTCAAAACAACCAAAGGGCAAAACCAGGGGCAAATACCTGGGGTCAAAACAACCAAAGGGAAAACCAGGGGCAAATACCTGGGGTCAAAACAACCAAAAGGAAAAACCATGGGCCAGTGTCGCTTATTTGCTATTTTATTTATTAGTCTTCTACCATTAAGACTTGGTCCAACCGGTTAAACGGTTGGAAATATTACAGTTCCCCCTGCCCAAAATTGCTTGTCCTCAAGCAATTTCAATGTTGGATGTTGCAATATGCTTTCTCCTTCCCAAGTGGCATCGTCGACGGGCAAACCTTTCCATCGTACCAAATATTCGCGGATGATTCTGCTTCGAAGCTTCCTTCTTCGAACCTCCAACACCTCCTCAGGAACCAGTTGAAGATGGCCCTCTTCATCTAATGGTGGTAATTCAGGTGATGATTTTATGTTTGATCCTAATGCCAACAATTCTTTTATTGCCTTTTCTATCTCATCCTTGTACACTTTGGGATGCCGATAAGGGGTAGTGATGACAGCTTGGACCCCTTCTTCTAGTTCGATGATGCGCTCAAATCCCCTATCAGGTGGACGTCCTGGGGGAATATCTCCAAATACCTTCCGGTACTTTTGCAATAGTGCCATAATATCAAGTGAGTACTCCTTGTGTTGTTCTACTGGTTTCTTCTCCATGATTCGGCACTCTACTACCCATACAATATCCCCCTGTCGGAGGTTTGCCTCCATCCGATTGGATGTCACAACCTTGGAAGGATATGCATGCATTCCTCTCAACTTCACCCTTTTACCATCTGGCCCTGTGAATGCGAGTTCCAAGTCTTGGTAGTTTACTGTATGAGTTCCGATAGAATATAGCCATTGTACCCCCAATACTACGTGAGAGTCTAGGCAATCTACAACAAAGAAATTATCTGTAACTTTATAGTTTCCCAGTGCTAGGCTCATGTTAGGAACTATCTTAGTGCAGGACATGCGGTTGTGCTCTTTCTTTCCAGGAATCAACACTGTGAAGCCTTCAAATTCTTCAGTGGCTAGTTCCCTTCTGGCTACGAATTCTGCATCAATGAAGTTGTGGGAGGCCCCACCATCAATTAGCACAGTAACCTTTTGTCCTTGTATGGTGCCCCTAACCCGAAGGGTGTGATATCTTGGGACCCCTGTGAGAGAGGCAATGACTCCTTCCTGGACTTCTTCCTGTATTGCTCCCATGCTTTGTGATTCCCCTTGATCGAGCTCTGGATCCTCTTCCTCGTCTCCGCTTTCAGAAAATACTTCAATATAGTGGGCCTTCCCTTTAGTACACCGATGTCCCGATGCCCAAGGTTCTTGACAAGAGAAGCATAGCCTTCTCCTTCTGAGATATTTTATGGTCTCATCATCCAGCTTCCCCTTACCAAATGGTTCATGTTGTTGCTGCTCGACTTCCTTCCCTTTTTGAGGAATAGAGAATGTAGGTAGGAATCTATTCTTGGGTACTGCATCCTGCATATCCCTTGCACGGTTGATTGCATCTTGCAAGGTGGCGGGTTGGTAGGACCTAACCCAACCTCGTAGGGGTTCTGACAACCCTTCTATAAATAACATGACCAACCTAGTCATGGAGAGGTCGTTAACCATTACTGCAAGCCTCTGGAATTCTGCAACATAAGATTCAAGGTTCCCTGTCTGTCGGAGCTGGGTTAGCTCACAGAAGTATATCTCGGGATCCTTCCTATCAAATCTTTCTATTAACCTCCGTGTGAATTATGTATAAGAGATGATATTGTCTTGTCCCAGAGTGGTCATACCATGTTGCCACCATTCGTGTGCTTCTCCATCCAGATGAAGTGTGGCATACTTGATGGCATCCTTTTCCCGCATGGGATTGAGCTGGAAATATGTATCCAGTTTCTGTACCCATGACCGTGCTAAACACTTCGACGATCCATCAAAATAAGGAAGAGTTACCTTCCCCACAACTTTCTTCAGATCTACGTTTGACTGATGGCTCCCATATGTGGTTGCCTTCCTTTGTTGTTTTCTCCTCATATAGTAAAAGTCATTAATGCTCAGGGTTGCTTTCACGTTGGGAGGCAATGTATCATATTCTTTCATCCAGGCGGTAATTGTCTCTGCAATAGGTGAATGGAAGTCTTGCTCCCTGGAGGAGTCATCCAAAAATGGAGGCATGGTTGGCCGACTAAAAGGGCTGCTTCGAGTGTTGATATACTCCTGCGATGGACCATCCCCACCTGAATGGGAACCTCCTTCCCCATTATTGCTTTGCACATTAGGTTGCCCACTCTGTGCTTTAAGGAGTTTTATGATGGTGTCTTGAGCGTCAGCGATCTTTTGTAAAACAGCTTCGAGTTGGGTATTCTCGTGATCACCCATGGGTCTTTCTTCCCCTTCGGGTTTTCCTTTACTCCTAGCCCTTTTTCCTTCCCAATTAACAGTAATACCCTTTTCTTTTCTTGGCATCCCACAGCTGGCCAAGATAAGGCTCCGATACCACTGTAATATATCTTATAAGAAAAATTAATAATAAAGTTGCTACCGTAATAAACTCCAGAAAATCATGTCAAACCTTCTCAGTTGAAAATGAATCATAAATACCATTTAAATGATTAATGGCAATAAACCCCATTCAAATAAATCCTCACAATAACTTTAAACATAACCCAGTTATCCATTATTTTATTGACCGGCTCAGGCAAACATTACAACTACATAATGGAGAGGTTTTTAAGCAAATAAAAAGACATTCAATTGATGCGCCTTGGCAAAACTTCAACTTAAAATAAAATAACTGAACCAACTAGGGTGATCGGGAAGATCACCGAAATTGGGTTTGCCCACTAGGGTGAAATCGAGTTTCACCGAAGAGTGGCTGAGGGTCTCACCTGAAACCCCACAACTTGAAAACTCGCTTGAGCTCTCAAAATATGAAGGAAGAGAAGATCAAATTCCATATCTTGCTCTCGTTCCTCCTTCCCTTTTTATAGATGGCTACTTGGAAAAACCATGGGCAATTACCTGGGGTCAAAACAACCAAAGGGAAAACCAGGGGCAAATACCTGGGGTCAAAACAACCAAAGGGAAAACCAGGGGCAAATACCTGGGGTCAAAACAACCAAAAAGGAAAAACCATGGCCCAGTGCCGCTTATTTACTATTTTATTTATTAGTCTTCTACCATTAAGACTTGGCCAACCGGTTAAACGGTTGGGAATATTAAAGTGGCTCATAAATATTTGGCATTGGATCTTAAGCACCGAAAGCGGTTTATTTTAAAGGTGCAATAGGAGGTGTTGAACCCTAGGATTACCCTTTCCTTTACAGTTTTCTCATCTCATTTCACCTCTTTTCCATCAGTTCATAAACCCTAATCAGTGAAGAATGCTAAGGTTTGTCTCAAGGATACATACAAATGCTTGACATATTGTATTTTCATGATTTTTGCTATTTTGATAAGTTTTTGCAGATTATCTACAGAATGCAGCCTATTCTGCAGCTAACTGTGCGTTCCGTAGCTACTCTCGTGGTTGAACATGTTACAGGTGTCATTTGAAGGAGTGGGCCACATGGATATTCTCAAAATCCCTCCTAAATGGATTTCATCCTATTCATATGGACCAGATCGACATATGAAGGTGCCTAACCCTATGGTCAAAGCTACAAGTCAAAGACCGTTTCCTACAACAATTAGGACTCCTGATTTGCTTCGTAACAAATCATGAGTCCTAAAAGTCCTATTTTGATTATAATACAAAGAGAACACATGTAGCTACTTTTCTTCGTAGTTAGTTATGCAAATTACCTTTAAATAGAGGTTCTATAGAACCAAGAATAAGTTAAGTTTTTGTAGCACAAGTTCATAATTACAGTGAAATACTTTGTTTTCTAAAAACTCTGTTTCAATAAAGAAGTTCAGTTTCCAGATGCTGGTTTGATTGCACTTTTGAAAAGCTAAGGAGTTAACCAACTTGGTAGCAGAGGGCCCCTGTTGCTAAAGGAGGTTTTTAATGCTTTCTAGTTAGATTTATTTAATTCTGTTTAGTAATTTCTGTTCATGCTTAATTTCCAGTTTTCAATAGTTTAAATGCAACTGTGGAGATTTGCCTTCTGAAACGTTTCAAGGAGATAGGACTTCTGTCTTCAGGATTGGAATAAAGATTGAAGTGCTGAGAAACATGGTTGTTTAGTTTACTATTTTTCCTTTTCAAATTCATTAGAAGATAGTTGTCAATTGCTGTGTCTAATTAAGCATTTATGAAATCCATTTTTTCCATTTATTAATTCTTACGTTGAATGGTTAAATGTTTTATAAGTGCAGTGGTTGAATACATTTCATTTCTTGTCATTTGCTTGCTAAGAACTAAGGATGTAATTGATTTTTCCGAAGCCATTTCAAGAGGTCACAAGCTTCACAGTTGGATGAGACTGATAAGTCGATTACTCATTTAGTTAGTTTTAGAATACATTTCATTTATTGTCATTTGCTTGCTAAGAACTAAAGGTATAATTGATTTCTCTGAAGCCATTCCAAGAGGTCGTAAGCTTCACAATTGGATGAGACTGATAATTCAATTATTCACTTAGTTGGTTTTAGTTAAAAGATCCTCATTTCATTGCAACAAAACAATCTTCTTAAAGATCATTCTGAAAGAAATTAACTTGAATATACTAAGTAAGGATGATTAAATGATTAGATGTGATGCAATGTTTGAAGTTATTTCATTTTACAGAGTTATTGTAGTTCTTTAGTTTAGACAGATGTAATGGTTGCTTGGAAACATTATCACAAAGGGGTCACTCTCTACATATTGGGTAAATGGAGTAACTAAACACATTCTAATTAATTTTCAATAACATTCTCTATTTTCTGTCTTAGGACTTTAGCAACTAAAGTACAAACAGTTGATGTCATCTCAATAAGGTTTTACCTAATAATTGAATGTTGAGACAACCTAAAGTACAATAGTTGATACATTTTCTTGATTTTACTTTGTCTTCCAATCTTAGTCTAGTCATAGATCCATGGATTAGAGTTAAACACTAAAACAATTGCATGCCTTACCTTTTTAAACTAGGAATTAGAACTAGCCCATAAACTTTGGTTTCTTCTTATTAACTTAGTCTTATAATATTTATTTTTCTAGATTCATTTTAACTTCTCTAAATAGTTTAGGATAGCACATTAAGAACTAAAAAGACAAAAATCCAAAAACAATAAGTAAAATATGAACAACGAAGTGAGGAATGGGTCACTTAGGCACATATAATGCACCACACTTCATCAGTTTATAAGCCCTGGTTGATAAATTTATGTAAGCAATTTAGAACACTAAATTGACTAAACATGAGGAATGGCGGTTCAAGAGTCGTGCCATTTGGATTAAAGGGGGCGACAAAAGTACACAAATTTTCCATAGATATGCTTCTTAGAGGAATAGAAATAATACCATTTGGGAATTAATGGGTGGTGAGGGTAGGGTCATCACATCATAGGAGGATCTTTAGAAGGAGGTTGTTCGTTATTTTGGACACCTATATGGCGCCAAACAGGAGGTGGATATCAAAAATCAACTATGGTTCATACATTCATATCATACTATGTTTGAGGATGGCAACGATGAAGATATTGGTAGACCGATTTCATATGAGAAATTGGTAAATGTTCTTAAATATTTTGCTAGGGACAAAAGTGTTGGCCCAAATGGGTGGTCTGTAGAATTATTTATGTGATTTCTCGACATCATGAGATAGGATTTACTTTTTTTGGTGGAGGAGTCTCAAACCTCCTCGTAGATTAGTGGGGTTATAAATTATACTTTCATCACTTTGATCTCGAAGGTCTATGTGCCTACTAATTTTATGGATTTTAGGCCTATGTCACTTTGCAATATTTTATATAAGATGATTTCTAAGATCATTACTTCCCAGTTAAAGGATACATTGTCTAAATTTATTACACCCGAACAATTTGGGTTCTTAAAAAATATGAAGATACAGGATGCAGTGCCTATCACTCCGGAGTGTTTGCATACTATAAAGGTTAAAAAGAAGGATGTTATTCTTATGAAGATTGATATGATCAAGGCATGCGACTACATGGATTAAGACGACATGAGGATGGTATTTCATAAAATTGGGTTGACCGTGAGGAATGTTGATTGGATTGTGGCTTGTGTGACTTCGGTGAATTTTGTTGTGCTTACAAATGGGGTTCCCAATACTATTTTCAAGGCATATAGGGGATTAAGGCAAGGTTTTTCACTTCCTCTCCTACTATTTTTGTTGGTGTTGAAGCACTAAGTACATTAATCACTTTGGTAAACTCTAGGGGTGTTGAGATTGCAACAAGATGATGAGCTTAGTGGAAAGAAGTTGCCTTCACTAAGTGGGCCCGCAGGCTATTTTTGGCACAAGTCTATTTTTAGACTATGTCTATTTTTAGACATGTCGATCATATTCTATGAGTTGCAGGATGCTATTTGTGGATGGTTGGTCAAGTTGGAAAAAAATAGATGGACTTATATTTTTAGACATATTGGGCGGAATCTATTTTTAGATTGCCAGTCTAAAAATAGATATGTCGAATATTATTAGCTCTTAATAATATTTGGACTCTAAACATTATCTTATTCTCTTGGAGCACTTCAGTTAAGTGCACAGATGTGGCACAACAGCTGACAGAAAGAATTACGCTATTCCTGAGGATTTACTGGAGCTAATGCATGAGGACTTCAGTTAGAACTCATGTGACAGAGTTTGGTGGAGTTAGAGAAGTAGTTGGTGGAGTTGTATTTAGTTTAACTCAGTTAGACTCAGTTGAGCTAGTTGTATCTAGTCTAAGTGATTGATACACTAGTGAGAGTGGATTGAATTAATTAGTTAATTAATTCACTAAATAATAACTCATTAATCAACTGAATAATACATCAGTTAACTACAGTGCATGGCAGTTTCAGTGGAGACCAGTGGAGAGGTAGGTGAAAGAGAAAGTGTGACTATCAGTTGTGACTATCTTGTGCATGATTGCAACACAGGTGGTTGGAGATGCAGTAAAGTTGCATGAGCAAGGTGGACAGTGATTTCATTGAAAGCCATTCTTCAAACGGTGATTGTTGTGATAGAGACGGAGCTAGCGGTCGTGAGATTGGAGCATGTGTTTTGCTAGATCGGACCTGATTAGTGTGTAGCAATTGGAGATTGTACTGAGAGATTGCGAGGAGCTTTGATCTCTATGACATATAATATACAGATAGTTGGGGGTTTTCAGCTTTAATCTTTCCCATAAATTACTGTGTTCATATGTGTGAATTTTTATGGATTTCATGTGTGCATGCAATTGATTTTATTTCCGCAATTAAAAATCAATGGTAGAAGAGATTATGTATTGTGCATGAAGTCAAATAGTGTGTGATCAGGAGAATCTCGGATGTATAACATATCAGTTATATAAATTTCTACATGATATCAGAGCGATATTGATCATTGGAGCAATTGCAAAACATTGAAGCGGTTGAGTTTTGTGCTGGTGGAATTCGAATTTGCAGCGGTGTTTTATTGGTGTCGAAGTTGAGATGTATTTCAACGGATTGTGATTGAAGTATGCCCTCGAGGGCAGCTCGAATTATATTGCATGGAAGGACAGGATGGAGGCAGTGCTGGATGACAATGGGTTGAAGGACCTCATAGATGTAGAAATTCCAAAACCTGCTTCTAGTGATGCTGCCGCACTTGATACATGGCAAAAGAAGACAGCAAAATGTCAAAGGATTCTGTTGGAAGGTGTGAAGGATCACATAGTGTCCAGCCTTCATGGTAAAGCTTCTCCATTCTTGATGTGGAAAGCTTTGAAAAATTTATTCCAAAGAAAGAGCGACCAGAGGAAGTTGGCGCTCAAGGATAAACTCGGGAACATAAAAATGGAGAAAGGCGACAGTATACCCAAGTACCTCACGAAGTTTGTCTAGTGCAGGGATGGGCTGGGAAGTGTTGGGGTTATTGTAGATGACGAGGACTTGGTGAGCTTGGCTCTCCTTGGGCTTCCGAAGAGTTGGCATTCCTATCAGGACTTTGTCAATGGTCGGGAGAAATTGCCAGGATGGGAGTGACTTTGGTCAAATCTTGTGCAAGAGGAGATAAGGCAGAATACCAGGGACGGATCTTCATCGAAGAGTGCAGATGAAGAAAATCGCGCTTTGGCTGCCAAAGCAAGGAAGGGGAAGAGCAAGAAGAATGCCTCTCAATCCAATGCGAAAGGCAAGAAGCAGGACATGTCCAAGGTGAAGTGCTTTCACTGTCACTAACACGGACATTATGCCACTAATTGTCCACAGAAGAAGAAAAATAAGCAGGCTGCTGGATGCAGTGAAGGCCTTAGCCTCGAGTTTGAGAATTTAGTTTTTCTTTGATACGCATGCCTTTTCTCAAAATTACTTGATAGGTTCGGTGGTTTCTTGGCCGGTAAGTGCGTCTTTCATATATTTGGGAACAAATATTTGTTCTTGATACGGATGAGAAAGATCTTGGAGTGCACATCGAGATGGGCGATGATGGTAGATACAGTGCGACCGGTATCGGTACCATTTCCTTTGAGAGGAATTCTGGTAAACCCTTCGTATTGAAGGAAGTGATGCATGTTCCAGGATTGAAGAAGAATCTTATCTCTGTGGCGATGTTAGAAGACAAGGGATATGTTTATCACTGTAAGGAAAGGCTTTCTGCAGTAGTAAAGACAGCTGAAACCAGGAAGGGGATAGGGGTTCGGAGTTAAGAACCTTTATCGATTTAAGTAGATGGCTGTAGCAACAATGGGCAAGGCGGAAAAGTTAGGTGAGCCGGGATGAGAGCCGAGCTATGTATGAGAGATTAGGCCATCTTCACCATGGTGCTTTGAAAATTTTGCGGTAGATTTCTCTTTTGAAGCTACAAGGTACTTGTGATCAAATGCGTACGGAGGATGGCACTTTGGGAAAATTTGTGAAAGCCACCTTTCACGAGAAGGATAGTCACGCCACGATGATCCTTGAGAGAATTCACACAGACGTGTGTGGACCTTTCTCAGTAGCTTCAATAGAAAAGCACAGGTGCTATGTGATATTTGTTGATGATTTTTCTCAGAAGTGTTGGATCTTCTTCATGTAGAATAAGAGCGAGACATACTCAAATTTTTGTGAGTTCAAGGCACTGGTTGAGAAAGAATCGGGGAAGCAGGTGAAGGCTCTTAGGAGTGACAATGGTGGTGAATTCATCTCTGGCGAATTCAAGGAATTTTGCAGTGCAGAAGGAATTCGAAGAGAGCTCATAGCACCTCATAACCCATAGCAGAACGGGGTTGCTGAGCGGAAGAACAAAATGATCGTGGGTGATGCAGAGCGTCAGGCATGGTGAGGCCTTCCATACACTTGTAGATTTAGGGCATGCGTACGTAGTCTATGTGTAAAGCAGATTTGTCCTCACGGAGATACTTGGCTGAGTACACCCAGGAGGCATTTTCTGGTAGGCTGAGTATTTCCCATTTGAGGATTTTGGTTCTGTTTGCATTCATGTGACGAAGGATGGAAGAAGGCTGGGCAATGAGAGGTTGGAATATTTGTGGGGTACACTGATACGCCCCACAACTATCGTGTGTATTTTCCAGACAGTCGCAAGATTGTTGTGCGATGGGATATCAAGTTTCAGGAGGAGAAAGCCAGTCAGTGTTCGCTTGAGAGGGAGCCACACTTGCATGCAGATGAGGAGCTATTAGTTCCTAAGGAGGAGCTTTCAGATGTGGATCAGCCACAAGAGGAAGTTCATGAGGTGGAAGAGACCACTCATGGGGTGCCAACCATCACCGAGGGGGCAAGCGCACTACAAAAGTAGCGGGCGATTGGGAATGAGAAGATTGTAGGAGCACCTGCATCACAACGCAGACAGAGACAGTCACCTGACCGATTTATTGGATACATGGCTCTGATGAGTAAGTGTATCGTGACGAAACCATCCTCTTTCGAGGAAGCTGTGGAGGATCCCGCATGGGTATATGCCATGGTGGAAGAGTATAGCTAAATTATGAAACAGTTCATAGGAGGTGTCCCAAGGCCGGAAGGGAAATCGGTGGTAGGTTCGAGATGGATCTACAAAGTGAAGCAAGCAGCTGATGGGAGTGTGGAGAAGTACAAGGCAAGATTTGTTGCCCGAGGCTTCTCACAGATTGAGGGGATTGATTATGAGAACCTTTGCACCTGTCGCAAGGTATTCTTCCATACAGACGATTCTTGCTATCTCAACGCAGATGGGGTGGCACATTCATCAGATGGATGTGAAGACTGCGTTCCTAAACAGAGTGATTGAGGAGGAGGTGTACATAGAGCAGCCCGAAGGTTTCGAGATCTTCAGCAGCGAGTCGCATGTGTGCAGGCTCAAAAGAGCGTTGTATGGGTTGAAACAAGCACCTCGTGCTTGGTACACACGGATAGACAATTATTTCACCGGACTTGGACTCTCCAAGAGTGAGGCAGATTCGAACCTATACCAAATTGTGGTGGAGGGTAAGTTGTTGATCATTGTACTTTATGTAGGTGATTTGATTTTGACGGGTGATGAACTGTTGATACACTCATGTAAGGCTGATCTTGCAAAGGAGTTTGAGATGAAGGACTTGGGCCTCCTTCATTATTTCCTGGGATTGGAAATTTGGCAGCGAAGTGATGGATTGTTTATGTCTCAAGGTAAGTATGCCAGGGAGATACTGGAGAAGTTCAACATGCATGGCTGCAAGCCTATCGACACTCCTCTTCCTGGTGGATGGAGGAAAGAGGATGCTACATCGACAGAGGTAGTGGATGCCACTGTTTACTGACAGTTGGTGGGGTCGACATGTATCTAGTCAATACACGACACGACATATGCTATGATGTTAACTAGCTTTCTGAAAACTATGGTTAAGCCTGCCAAGTTCTTTTGGGTGAGGCAGCATGTTGAGATATCTCGAGAGAGCACCGAGAGATGGATCATGAAGTGAGACGGAGGATGATTGAGAAGTGACATAAGCTTCAGGACCAGTATCATCATCGGAGAGATTGTGTGCAGCGGAAGATCATGTTCCTTTCATACATTCCTACGGAGGATCAGGATGCTGATATCTTGACGAAGGCGCTCACCAGGAGAAAATTCGAATACCACGGGGGCAGGATAGGGGTTGCAGATAATCCTTATCTTGTTGAGAGGGAGTGTTGAGATTGCAACAAGATGATGAGCTTAGTGGAAAGAAGTCGCCTTCACTAAGTGGGCCCGCAGGCTATTTTTGGCGCAAAGACTATTTTTAGACTATGTCTATTTTTAGACATATGGATCATGTTCTATGAGTTGCAGGATGCTATTTTTGGATGGTTGGTCAAGTTGGAAAAAATAGATGGACTTCTATTTTTAGACATGATGGTGATCTATTTTAGTTAGCCAAGATCAAAAATAGATATTATCGAATATTATTAGCTCTTAATAATATTTTGGACTCTAAACATTATCTTTATTCTCTTCGAACATGATTAAGTGCCTTGAGGATGTATAGCATAGGAGAAGTGACAAAAGGAATTAACATCACGAGGTTAAGTGGAGCTATTTCTTAGATCTTCTTGATTTAGAACTCATGTGATAGAGTTCAATTGGGTATTGAAGTAGTTCAAGTGATTGATATTCAAGTTCTTCAGTTCTAATATATGATTGAGCTATTTGTATCTAGTCTAAACCAAGTTGATCACTAGTGATTAGTAGACCGAATTAATTATTAATTAATTCACTAATTATTAACTCATTAATCAACTAAAGAATACATCAGTTAACTACAGTGCATGGATAGTTTCAGTGGAGACCAGTGAAGAGGTAGGTGAAAGAGCAATGTGACTATCATTTGTGACTATACTGTTGCATGATTTGCAACACACAGTGGTTGGAGATTCCAATGAGGATTGCGTGAGCAAGGCTGGACCAATTCGAGTTCATTCAGAGCCATTCTTCAGCAGTGATTGTGCAGTAGAGGCAGGCTAGCAGGTGGCAGAGATTAGAACATGTGTTTTGCTAGATCGGACCTGATTAGTGTGAAGCAATTGGAGATTGTACTGAGAGCTTGTGAGGAGCTTTGTATAATGATTGTTACATGATCTCTATGACATATAATATATAGATAGTTGGGGGTTTTCAGCTTTAAGCTTTCCCATAAATTATTGTGTTCATATGTGTGATTTTTTATGGATTTAATGTGTGCATGCAATTAATTTTATTTTCGCAATTAATGATCAATGGTAGAAGAGATTTTGTATTGTGCATGAAGTCAAATAGTGTGTGATCAGGAGAATCTCGGATGTATAACATATCAGTTATATAAATTTCTACAAGGGGTTCCTTTTCTGATTTCTCGATTGTTATATCCATTTCCATTACACATATGACATTTGTCGATGATGTTCTTATTATAGGGAAATTTTCCTATGGGGAATGGTCATTTCTTCGTATTATTATTGGTTCATTTGGTGATGCCACTGGACTTTTCATGAGTAAAATAAAAAATCATTTTTCATTGTGTTTTTGTTGGAGGATGTCAGGATTATGGAGATTACTAAAGTATATGAAGTGGAGGTGGCCCCTTTAGACCAAGGCTTCAAATATACTGGTTTCTAGTTAAAACCAAATAAATAAGGAATTAAAGATTGGAGCTGACTTGTGGAGAAATTCAAGAGTAGATTGTCAACGTGGCTCCATAAATAGTTGACGTTAGGGAGGAGGTTGATACTGGTGCAGTTTCTGCTACAGAGTATTTCGACATATTGGATGCACTTATATATTATGCCTAAATACATCATCTGAAGGAACAATACATTCATATCAAATTGTATATTCCCAGGTGCCTTTGAGGTAAAGAAGATACATTTGGTCAAGTTAGAGGTGCTTTCTATGCAGGTTGAGGGCGGAGGATGGGGAATTTTGAATATGGAGCAGTTTGGTTGGGCACTACTGGTCAAGAGATTTTGGCATGCTCTAAATGGGGTGGGCATTTGGCAGTAGATTATCAAGGATAAATACCTTCATAACAGGTTGGTCTGAGATTGGATTAAAGATAGTGCTTGATCATTGAGTACATTATCATATATATGGAGTAGTTTTACCGAAGTTAAACAATCGTTGATGGGTAATATTTGTTGGGAGTTTAGAACTATATCAGGTTCATGAAAGCATAGTGATTACGACATAGAGCTAGAACACTTGAATCAAATTAGATATGTGATATAACTAGCCAATAACAGAGCTCGGATTGGATAGAGATGGTGTTGACAATAAAGTGGAGATCGGACTTGACCCTATGAGAGGTTTTGTTGGGGACCATATTCTACCTATCAGTCTTATTTGAGATATTCATAATTTGGGATTTTACTACATTAACCAACTAACGGTGTAGCAGGTGTTTTGTTCTGTTATACATTCTTAGATCAACGCATGGGACTTGGGTGTTTATGGTGAATTGGCAGACATTTGGGACTGATATATTGGATGCTTAGAACTAGTTGGTATTTTAATAACTAATGGGGATGATAATTTTGTTTGGGATGGGAAATTGGTTCAATGACGAATTAATGTTGCAGATGCTTATAGATATATCACTAGTGCACACCATCGATTTGAGTCTGGGGAATGGTTATGTAAAATGTGGAATTGGGATATGCCACAAAATCTTAAATGCTTTGTATGATTGATATGGCATAATAAGATACTTACATGGGACAATCTGTGTAAACATGATTTCATTATTCTGGGGTGATGCATTTTGTGCCAACTTCGTATGGAGGATGTGGCACACATTTTCTTACATTGTCCTTTTTGTGGTTTTTATTTGGACTAGGGTGTTGGAGATCATGGATT